>PVKA01031489.1:0-26206 GCA_004027165.1 Ctenomys sociabilis | reverse complement strand
ATTATTGAATCTTTGATATAATTCAGCTACATAAATACCTGTAAATATAATATCATGTATGCACCTTGTACAATACCAAAACGTTATGAAAACAGTTTGCAATGTATTATTTCATCGACTCTGTATGGTTATGGTGTTTTGAAACTGTCTGATTGACATTTGTATTTCAATAAAATAAAAATAAATGGAAAAAAAAAACTGTGTGTTGAGGAAAAATCCACAGACTGCCATGCTCCAGAATGGCAACAGCATAGAGAATTTATTCCTCAGAATCAGGTTCAGAGTGCTCAATGATCGCATCTCAACCCCTACAGCCAAGAGAGAAGAAAGCCTGGCTACTGTTCCAGCTGGCAACAGACCTTGGCATCTTCTACATGGCATTAGTTTTTGGTGCATGTAAATACCAGAACTCAGGGTAAGAAGGCTTCCACCTAGTTTTCAGAAGGCCTAGGAGGTTAGGCTGTGTGCCCCTGAGAGGGCAATGTGTGAAGCTAGGAGTGAGAAGCTTAATCTGCAGTGGAAATCCTAGAAGTTTAGAAAAGCCAGGGACTTGGATCATCTTCCGAAAGTTAAAAGGGGGAGAAAAGGGAGCCTAAGAGAGACACTATGGGATCTACAACCTGCAAAAGGGCCATCGAGGTGGAGTCACAAGGAGCTCACAATTTGCCACAGATTCCTTCAGAAGTTCTACATGGGACTGCAGAATTTAATGATTTCTCTTCTGAATTTTGGATTTGGTTTGGCTCCAGTACTTTGTATCCTGCTGTTTGTATCTTTCGGAATGGTAATGTTTATCTTGTGCCATAAAATGTTAGAAGTGTTTAACTTTTCATTTGTACAGGTGCTCACAGTTAAGAGCTTGCCTTAGGCATTGTAAAAATCATTGTATGTGGATGTTTAATCAATGATTAACTAGTTATGAGTTTGGGAATTCTTAAGAGATAGACAAAAATGTCTTTTCCATGAAGGATGTGCATGAGATTTTAGAGGGCCAGGGATGGAATATTATTGTTTGTGTTTATTTGTCCCCCGAAAGCCTCATGCAGTCACTGGAGCAGGTCTTTAGAGTTTGTGTTAAATTCATGATCCAAAGCTATGAGTTTGGATGTGAGGGCCACAACATCGCTGGGGTATATAATTTGCATACAGTATAAGAAATGGAGAGAGGCTTGCTAGGGGCTGTAGCTGCTGCTCCTCCCTTTCCTCTTTGCTGTCTTCTGCCACCATGAACTGCTGTCATCTCCCACATGGCACTCTCCCTTGGAGCCAGCCAAGTATGGAATGAAACCTCACTAACTGTGAGCTAAATAAACCTTTCCTTCCTTAATTTTGGCTGTCAGTTATTTTATCCAAGGAATGAGAGAAAAGAGACTGAGACAGTGTCGAACCTCTTTAATTTACAAAATTATAGTGTTGAATATATTTAATCAGAAAGTGAGTTAATTTGTTCAGTTGTTACTGCAGGATGCATCAAACAGACATACTGGAGGTTCTTCTGTACAAGAAATAAATAATTTCAAGAACAGAGTTCGGATGATCAATTAAAAGTAAGTATGTTTATTGAAGATCATGAGAAGTTCTTCTCAGGTGGCGCATGCCTGTAATCCCAGCACTCGGGAGGCTGAGGCAGGAGGATTGTTGTGAGTTCGAGACCAGCCTGAGCTACAAAGTGAGCTTAAGGCCAGCCTGAACTGCATAGTGAGACCCTGTCTCAAAAAGACAAAAAAAAAAAAAAAAAAAAAAAAAAAGATTATGCAGATAAATAAATAAATAAATTACCAGAGAAGTGGTGCCAGAATAACAGGAAATTAAAATGATACACAGGTAAATCACATTGATAATTTAAAAGATATGAACTGTAGCCTGGGTGCCTCACACTAAGTCTTTGGTAAGATTGACAGCAATGATTTACAGAGTTCTGAGTAACATTTGGGGGTTTATTATTCTTGCCCCTGACATGTTTCCCAACTTTTTTCCATGCCGTCTCCTTGTTGCTTTTAAAAATTGTATTAGTCCATGCTTAGGATACTCATAGTTCACAATCATATTGAGTACTCGGTACATGTGCATTCAACACCTTGATTCTTTTTTAAATCCCTTTCACTGTCATTCCTTATACCACAATCCTCTAATTTGCCTTTAGTGATTTTCTGTCTTTTTGATATTAAACTTAATTCATGTTGTGATATGTAATTAAGGACATTAAGTTCCTGTACATAGCATATCTTTATGCTACTTATTTATCCTTCACATCTTTGATTATTGTCTTCATTTTTACTTTGCATTACTCAAATGAGAGATACCATGTGGTATTTATTTAAGCTTGTCTGCCTAATTTATTTTATTCAATTTTATACTTACTTGTCATCTATTTCCATATAAATGTCTCTAATTTATCATTCTTTGTTCCCAGGTATTATTCCTTTATATTTAGATACCACAATTTTTTATCCAGTTATCCTCCTTTGGGTATACAGGCTACATTCAGGACTTAACTATTACAAATTTCACTGCTATAAATATTGGAATATATGTATCACTGTAGCATAATGTTTTAAGTTCTTTGAAGATGATAAATAGAAATAGGACTCCTAAATCACATAAAATGTCTAATTTTGTTTTTACGGAAAACTGCATGTAAATGTTCATAATGTTCATCTTAGTTTACATTCACACCAACAGTGTAGGAGGGTTCCTTCTCACTATAGCCACAGCAGAATTTTTGTTGTTTGATTTCTAAATGATTGCCATTCTTTTTGGAAGGATATTAAATAAATGGTGGTTTTACATGTGGTTCTCTAGTTGTCAGGAATACTGAACATTTTTTCATATATTTGTTGATCATTTGAACTTCATCTATGAGGTGTCTGTAAGCCAGATAGCCAATTTTCTCAGCATAGCTTGTTGAATAAGTTATTTGCTCATATCTTTACTGTGTATCGAATTTAGGAGTTTTAAGATTATTTTCATTATTTATATAATCTATATATTAGTCTCCTATCTGAGGAGTAGTGGACAAAAAATTGTTCCCATCTTATAGGTTGTCTTCCCACTGTAGTAACTGATTGTTTCCATATATATAAGTCAATATCATGAGCACCTGTTCTGAAATCACAAAGTCCTGAGTTCTATTCCTAGAACTGGAAAAATGTAAATTTATTGATTATGTGTATAAAACTTTTCAGTCTGATATAACCTCATTTTTTGCAGAACCAGAGATTGAACTCAGGCACTTGCCCTGGCCAGGGAAGAGCTTTTCCACTGAGCCATCTTCCTGATCACATTTTTCTTAATTTTTGATACTATTACTCTTGCAGTCGAGCATTTTTTTATAAAATCCTTTTCTCCACTTATTTTTTCAAATGTTGTACTTATTTCATCTTATAGTGGGTTTAATATTTCTATTCCAATGTTTGCATTTTTGTTCATTTTTATTTTAATTTAGTATGTCAAGAATTAGATCTAGCTCTAGTTCTCTGTAAGCCAGATAGCCAATTTTCTCAGCATAGCTTGTTGAATAAGTTATTTTTCTTCAATTTTTTATTTTATCTCCTTTATCAAAGATCAAAGTTTTTGCACTTCAACACAGATGTGCAACAGAGTAAAAAGAAAACCCACAAACTGTGAAAAAAGTATAACTAACTGTTCCTCTGATGAAGGCCTTCTGTATAGAACATGTACAGAATAAAGAAAAAGCAGGGCCCCAAATTCAAAGGCTCAATCCAAAAATGGGCATCTGAGATGAATATATACTTCTTTGAGGAAGATACACAAATGTCAAGTATATATGACAAAAATTTAATGTCATTGGTCACTCAAGAAATGCAAAGTAAAAGAACACTAAAATTACATGTCACCCCAGAAAGAATAGCTAACATCAAGAAGCCAACCAATAACAAATGCTGGAGGGGCTGTGGAAATAAAGGAACTCTTCTGCACTCATGGTGGGAGTGCAGACTCATACAAGCACTATAGAAATCAGGGTGGAGATTCCATCAAAAGCTAGGATTGGAGAACCCATTCAAGCTACATAGCTGAATGTATTTGGGGATGTTCATATAACCTATTCTGTTATATTGACCTCATTATCTCTTTTTGTTGTTGTACCACGCTGCTTTTATCACTATTTCTTTGTTGCATAAATTAAGGCTAGGTACTGTAAGGCCTCCTGCTTTGTTCTTGTTGCCTAGAACTTCTTTTGGTATCCTGGGTCTCTTCAGTTTCCATCTAAATTTTAAACTTATCTTCTCTTGCTCAGTAAAATATATTGTTGGTGTTTTGATTGTGACTGTCATGAATTTCTATAAGAAATGTAGGATAACATATTGATATATTATTTTTCTGCTTGTCCAGGGGCAGGGACATCTTTTTAATTTATGATGATCTCTTAAAAACCTTTTTTTTTATGGTACTTTTTCAGAGTACCATAGTTTTGTTTATATAAGACTTTGCTTCCTTAGTTAGATAAATTTTTAGTGTTATGGTTTGTGTCTAGTTGTATCCCCAAAAGCCTTATGCACTCATGGGTCATAGTTCTAGAGTTTTTAATCAAGTCATGATCCAAGGCTGGGATTTTGAGTGTGAGTGCTGTATCAAGCTTGGGGCAGACAGTTTGAGGACACTATAAGGAGGAGAGAGACTTGCTTTAGTTGCCCCTATTCTTCCCATTTGTTCCAGCTGTTTTGCTATTTTCTGCCATGATGAATTGCTGTGCTCCTCCACATGCCACTCTGCCTTGGAGTCAGCAGAGAATGGACTGAAATCTCGACTAACTGTGAGCTAAACAAAGTTTTCCTTCCCTCATTTCGGGCATAGGGTATTTGTGTCAGCAATGAGGGAAGAGAAACCAATACATTAAGGTATTTCATTTTTCATGAAATTATATATTTATGAACCTTTATTATGTTTGACAGGATAAACGTAATGAAAGATTAGACCAGGAGATCCAACATGCATAGTCTCTCACCTAGTGCTTCAAGTATTTGTTTAGGTGTTGTTGATGGTATCATCTGCCTCCCCTAGGACAATGGAAGGATGAAATCTTCAAGGTGTTTTCCAAAGGCAAGTGATTAGAGGGATGTGATTTCCTTACTTATTTCCAATTATACTAAATGCAATGTACTTATCCTCTATTTCCTTTGAGATTAATTAGGTTTTAGTTGCAAAACTCATTGGATCATAATTTCCAGATTTTCTAAATCATAAAATTTTAATTACATTTTTTTATGTTTTTACTTCTTTTTTTGTATTTGGTACAGGGTCTACAGCATCTATAGGGTCTCACCACACATATTGGACTCATAGCAATTCTCCTGTTTTCACCTTCCCAAGCAGTGTGATTGCAGGCATGTGCACCATGCCTGGTCTCAATCTCTGTCTCAGTGTGTCTGGGGGCGGGGCCAGCATAGCATGCTGGGGATCAAACCCCTGCCAGTGCTTTCTGCCTAAGCAAGTGCTTTAGTCCACTGAGATAAATAGGGCCTGTCTTATTTTCACTTCTTTTGAGAGTTACAATATTATAAAATTTTACAATGGATTTCTGAAATGTACTAAGGTCTTATTAATTCAATTTCTAACCATGATCTACTCTAGAAAAAATAAATGAATGTTGATTAAACAAGCAGATATAAGATTTGAGAGGATATCATATATTTAAAAACAGTATTGCTTCAGTATTAAGACTCAATTTTATTTCTCAAACATGGAAATTCCTTGATTATTCTAGAACGGTGTGTTAATTTGGAATATTCAATTTGACTTTTAGTTTTTACTGTATTTAGTACAGTGCCCACAGGGTCTTACTACATATATTGAACTTATAGCAATTCTCTTATTTTCAGCATTCCAAGCACTGGGATTACAGGTCCATGTTACCACCTACCCAGTTAGTATCAATTGTTCTCTCAGTGTATCACGAGTGCAAGGCCCACATGGCTTTTGGTACCCGGGATCAAATTCCAGCCACTGTGCTCTACCTAAGCAGGCACTTTAGTCTGCTGAGCTAATCTGGCCAGCTCTCAATATAATTTAATCATTTGCACTTATAAAAACAAGCAGGTATTTCTTCTAAGTCTCAGCTTGCCACACAAAGACACTGTACAGGGACTGGCGCAATAGCTCAGTAGAATTAGCACTTGCCTGTCAAAGCACAGGGTCCTGAGTTCAATCACTGGTACCGAAAAAAACTGACACTATATAACACTCACAGGGGTATTATTTTATATTATAATTATTATTTAAAATAACTATATCTTACTATAAATTGTTCAGGCTTACTATACAATTTCATGCTCACCATTTTTTTAATATTTGGAGGGTTGCTTTTAGAATACCTAACATATTCAAATTGAATATCTTCACCAATTTGTTTGACAATACTATGGAGACAAAAATTCTTCCATGGTGAAGAAATAAATTTAACCAAACTCACTACAAAAGGGTAGCTTCCTATCCACTGGAAAACTTAGAATTGAAAAAAAGAAAACTCATTTAGTTTTCTAATGGTTTATTTATTGGATATGAATAATGAATTAGGATTCAGTGAAATGTGTTTCTCTGAACAAATATACTAAAACATTCTGGCCATCCGTGATGTTTGTGATAAAAATCAACTACTTAGAAATTTAGTTCATTATGATTCCTGAACTAAGAGTTATAAAATACTGAATAATAATGACTTTGTTCTACTATTCAGTGGGATTTGTTCTGATTCCATAGCTCTGTACCATATGTCACTTTTTCCTGGGGTCGCTAAAGACATATATGAAGATACTGAAAATAAGTGTGATGACAAATCATATTTACTTAGGAGCCACAAGTTTTCTGTTTTGTGTTGGGTTTTTTGGTGGAACCAGTTGAACTCATGTCCTTCACCTATTCTACTGAGCCATATCCTTAGCGCAGACCACATTTACTTAGGTTCACTTAGAGCCTCAGTTTTGCTGCAACATTGTCTACAGTTTTATATCTAAATGCTAGGCAGGAAAATGAATGATTCCCTTAAAGGTAGCCTGATTTTACCAGTCATGTTTCTTCATATAATTAAATATGTTGTTAAAAGAATCATTCCTTGAATTTTGAACTTGAAGTTTATGTGAAAGTATTGAGATGCGATGAAGGTATTCATGCATTAAAAAAGACAAAAGCACTGTCACAGTTTCCTGAAATAGCTATATGAAACAAAATCTGAAAACTTTATGTCAAACTTTTTTTTTTGTGGGGGTGGGTACTGGGGAATTGATCTCAGAACCTTGCACTTGCCAGACAAGTGCTTATTCTACTGAGCTATCTCTGTAGCTCCAATTTTTAATTTTTGTTTCTGAAACATTTTCTTTCAAAAGGATCATCTAGCAAATCATTCTAAATGCAATTTCTGGATCTTAGTTTAAAAATTATAACGATGAGAACTGGAAATTTGTATAACAACTTACATGAAGTTATTCTTGAAGATTTTTAAATAAAGTCTTCAAGCCCATAATCTTTTGGAAACACATTTTTTTCAACTTATCAAAATTCAGAAAATCCATATAAACTGATGAATATTTGCAAATGAATATAAGAAAATAAAAAATCCACAATGTTTCAATTTTTGGATTTCTATGATCTATTTACTTTGTAAGTGATTATATAATGTATTTTTCTTTTATGTATATAGTACAGGCTCTCACTACCCAGATCAGACTCCTAGTGATCCTCTGGTTGTCATCCTCCCAAGCACCAGGATTATAGGAATGTTCCACAACAGCCATTCTCAAGAGCCTTCCCAACGTACCCTGGAAGTAATGTCAGCACAACAGGCAGGAATCACACCCAGGCAACTGCATTCTGCCCAAGTAGATGATTTCGTGTGCTGAGCTGTCTGACAGGCCCTTATATATGTATTATTAGTGTGTATAAAGCTCCAGAGAAACAACCTTTGAAGTATTAACTCAAGGATACTTTATTCTGTTGGATACAATGTAGCATACATTAAATTTCATTAATATTTATACTCTAGTCATACACTTAGTAATGAATAAAAGTTCAAATGATGATATATAGATATCACAATGGGTAAAAATATTTTAAGTCAGTGAGTAGGCTATATATATAACATTGGAATACCTTTGAGCAAAAAGATCATAGATTAAGAAAATGTAGGTGCAGGTAAAAGATGAAAAGAAAAACTACTTTTAGAAAAATAATTATATGATCATCTCAATTGATGAAGAAAGGGCTTTTGACAAAGTCCAATGCTCATTTAAGTTCAAAGTCCTACAGAAAATAGAAATAGATGGCTTGTACTTCAATCTGATAAAAGCCATCTATGAAGAATCAAAAGGCTAACATAATTCTTAAAGGGGACAAAATGAAATATTTTACTCTCAGATCTGCTACAAGACAAAGATGATCTCTATCACCACTCCATTCACTATAGTTCTGGAATTATTAGCTAGAGCCATTTGACAAGAGAAATAAAAGGAATAAGTATAGGTAAAGAAGAAGTTAAACTATCATTATTTGCAGATGACAAGATACTTTACTGGAAGATCCAAAAACTTCCATTAGGAAGTGACTAGAATTAATACAAAAGTTCAGTAGCATAGCAGAATGCAAAGCCAATATCCAAAATTCAATAGCATACCTCTGCACAGATAACAAACACACTGAGAGAGAAATTAGAGAAACAGTATCTTTTACAATAGCATCACAGAAAATGAAATAGTTAGGAACTAAACTAACTAAAGACGCAAAAGATCTATTCAATGAAAATTACAGTACTCTGAAAAAAGAGATCATAGGGGATTTCAGATAATGGAAATATATTTGCTTCTCCTGGATAGGAAAAACCAAAATTATGAAGACGGCCATACTTTCAAAATTGTTATGCAGATTTAACACAATCCCTATCAAAAAATATCACCAACATACCTTGCTCACCTAGAGAAATCATTTCTAAAATTGATTTGAAACCAGCAAAAAGCAGTATAGAAAAGCAATGCTGGACAACAAGCCAAGGCAGGAGGTATTACAATCTCTTACTTGGAAAGTACTGCAAAGCTAAAATAATAAAATCAGCATGGTGTTGGCAAAAAATAGACCTGAGAATAAATGGAATAGGTTAGAAGAGGTACAAACAACTACAACCACACAGTGACATCCTGTGTTTGAAAAAGGGGCCAAACGTGCTTACTAGAAGAAAGATAGCCTCTTTAACAAACGGTGCTGGAAAAACTGGCTCTCCACATGACGAAAAATAATCTTGAGCTAGGTCTATAACCGTGCACTAAATTGAAGTCAAAATGGATTAAAGACCTAAACATTAAAACAGAAACCCTAAATCTCCTAGAAGATAAAGTAGGAAGAACTCTTGAAGACATAGGTGTAGGCAAACAATTCATGAACAACAACAACAAAAAAATCACACGGTTAAAACTCAAAAGAATTAACAAGTGGAAGCTGCTCTTTTTGACAAGTTTTGTACATTAAAAGAAATTACCACAGACAAATGATCTAGAGAATAAGGTACAGGACTACAAGACAAACCCTGAGGAGACTTCACTGACCTCATAAGAAACATAAAGTACATGTGTTGGTATATAGGTCTTGCTCTATCTAGGTCTTAACCATCCAGCAGAAAAGTATAAAAATGCAGTATACACTGCGGGGCCATAATAATAAGTTGAGCTGTAAATGGCTACGGTCGACAACTTCTTCGGATAACTCATTATTGTTGTGGAATGCTGGACTGTGTTGGATTGTGTTGTCGAGTTCATGAACCTAAATTAGTTGAATGACAATGGAGTGCCCATCTTTGACAGGTGTAGACAAAGGAAGGGGTATAGAAAGGAAAAATCATGATGTGTGTGCATGGACAGTACAGTTGGGATAGATAATGCTGTGCTTCTACATAATTCTATGAAAGGCAAGATTTGTACTAATGGTGGTTGGAAAGGATATTATGTTGGCTCCTAGTACTATGGACAACCACTAGGAAAATAAGAAGGTAGAAAGTATTAATTATTGAATCTTTGATGTAATTCAGGTATAAAAGATAAGATACACAAACAGCTACACTCTTAATTTACTGATAAGTGATAGTATAATAATGTCTGTAAGTATAATATCATGTATGCACCTTCTATGATACCAAAACTTTATGAAAACAGTTTGCAGTGTATTAATTTATCAAGTCCATCTTCTCAAGGTATCTTAAAACTGTCTCATTGATATTTGTACTTCAATAAAATAAAAATTAAAAAAAAGAAATTACCAACAGATTGAAAAGGAAACTCATATTTTTGGGAAAAATATCTTAACTGATAATCACTCAGACAATTTATTCTCTATATGATTTTTAAAGAACATTATGGCCCAAAATGAAAGTCCCCACCCAAAAATAGGCACCCAACATGAACACACACTTCTCAGAGGACAAAATTATAGAAGCAAATATACATAAATGTTCCACATTACTAGCCATCCGTGAAATGCAAATTAAGACAACACTGAGATACAATCTCACCCCAAAAAGAATGGCTATCATAACAAAATCAACGAATAAAAAATTTTGGAGAGGCTGTGAGGAAAGAAGAACCTTTTTTCACTGCTGGTGGGAATGTAGATTGGTTCAATTATTGTGGAAATTAATGTAGAGTTTCCTCAAAATACTAGGACTGGAAATCCCATTCAATGCTGCTATTTTGCTTCTAGAAATTTTCCCGAATGAACTGAAAACATCGTATTATAATAATATATGTGCGCCTAAGATTATAGCAGCAACAGTTGTGATATCCATATCTTGGAAACAATCTAAACATAGAAACATCCCCTCACCTGAGGAATGGATGAAAAAGATGTATTGCTTTTATACCATGGGGTATTACTTAACTATAAATAAAACTAAACTCAAAGCCTTCATAAAATAATTGAATACCACTTGAAAATATGCTCATAAGTGAAATAAAATAGGCCAACTTTTATAAATATCATAGTGTCTCCCCAGTGTAAGAACTCAAATGAAGACTTAAAAATTGAAAGATAACACGTTTCAATAGAAAGCAAGAACTTAGGGATTAAACAAAGAAGAGAAAGAAAGGAGACAAGTTAGGAAATATGGGATGACAAGATGGTACAATTGTATAAACAAGATGGTTATGGCAATGGTCCTAAGAATCTCCATCTTTTTTTTTTTTTTTTTTCATAGCAGTAATGGTCGAATTCTCACCCCATTACCTGGTATTTTCTCACCGTCACTAACTTTATACACTTATGTCTGTGAACTAGGCAACTACACTGAGGAAAGATAGCAATGTGTAATACTAACACCATACTTGAAATACCTATCATTTTGATCTTCTAAATGCGTACTGTTTCTAATGTCATATCAATTATTGCTATACTCTCTTTAATGTAAATGTTTGTGAAAAAAGTAATAAAAAAACAAGAGGCAGAAAAAAAAGTCATAGGATTGGTCTGTACACTGTTATACATTACTTTATTTCTACATTTTTTGGTAAATATTTGTGATTTTTTAAATATTCTATAGGGATTTAAAGTTTAGAATATCCATGTTTGCTGGAAACTACCAGTTTCATGTTATGTCTAAGGCCTTTGATATTCAGACAGATAATTATGTTATACTCAACTGCCTGTTACAAGGTAATACAATCATTAATCTTCTCTTCTGGTTGTTCAACAACTAAGATTTGCAGGCCAAAAATTAGAGAAAAAGAGTGGCTCCAATGACAGCCAATATTTTGGCCCTAGCCTTTCAGGTTTAGTGAGGACTGTGCTGTGACATCTTCTGACTCAGTGATATCCAAATTTTTCTGATCTAGGAGATCATGGGGTCACAGAGGAAAGTGATTGATGATGTGCAGTGTGCCTAAAGAGAGTCACCTGGAAAGCAAAAATTCTTGCAGACTTTCACGGACAGCAACTTGGTGAAGCAATGGCTGTGATTCCTCCTAACAGTTCACACTGTCAAAAGATTTAAGAGGTGCTATACATGATTTCAGGGTAAATCCTCAAGAGATTTGTGTGACCTTGTCAGATACAAAAGTTATATATTTAGCTATATCATTCTTTTTTTTTGGTTCTTTGAAAGTTTATTGTTTTTTAATTAATTTTATGGAGAAATAAATAGCAATTAGACAGTTTCAAAATCAATTAGTAGGACAGTTTCATTAATTTATACATTGCATTTTGTTGTCTTCATAGTGGTTATTTATAGCACAAGATTCAGACAGGATATCCTGTCCAAACACAAGAATTTCTTCTCTTTGAATTAAGAGAAAGTAGCTGTATATCTACCCTATCTATTTTGTATAAACAGATACGAAACAGTCCTCATTTTTATCCCCTTCTTTGTTTAGTTTTGTCAAAGATGGTTATTCCATTGCCATTTAAATATAGTAGGTGAATCAATTCAATAAAATAATCCAATATAGTCCCGTAGTCCATAATAGTAGTGGGTTATCCATACAACTAGCGATGTCAGAAGTTGTTGACTTGAGCCTTTTACAGCTCAGCATATTAATATGGCTTTACTTTTTATACCTCATTATATCACAATTCAAAGGAACGTGAGAACATAATGATTAAACAACAAAGAGACAGCAAGAAGAAAAATATGTAGTTCTTGTCTTACCCATCCAAAAGAAAAGTTTAACCATAAGGTATAAAAATTAATGATATATTAGTGTTCTGAGCTATAAAAGGCTCAAGTCAACATCAGAGAGTTAACAGTTCTGCTGATAACTTACTACTTTTATGGATTATTGGACTATATTGTATTATTTTTCTGAATTCAAGTTCTTACAATATTTGAACTGGCACAAAGTATGAAAAAGTCCTTTAAAGACTTTTTGAAATACAGCTTCTCTAACAACAATGGAACACCCATCTTTAACAAAAAGAAATAAAATAAGGGGATATAAGTAAAGGACCATCTTGTAGTGAAAAAAATTATGTATACACAAAATAGTTAAGATAGATATGCACCTACTTATATTACTTCAAGGAGAAGAAAGGCTTGTAATACTATTATTTAGACAACATATCATATCTGCATGCTGTCCTCTGAATAATTACTATGAAGACAATATGTGATGTATTAATTATTTTAAATGTCCTAATAACTCATTTTGTATTCATTTCATTGCTATTTTTCTCTTTAAAAATCAATAAAAATTTTCAATAGAAGAAAAGTAACTGTAATTTTGCTACAATAACTTGCTACAAATTAGAGATCCCATATTATGCTTATTTAAAAGATTCTCTAAGGATTATATCTCATGACCTTTGTGATCAATTCTCTCTTAGTGAACATCCATCTTTAATTGTTCCTTCTATATTCCTATCTATGTAGACTTCAGTCAACCTATTACTTATTTTTTCTGAAAAACAGTAATAAAATCAATATCTTCCTATGTAGCAGGAAAGTTTACCTTTAATTTCTCAATTTTTAAAAAGCTGTTCATCAGATTAGACCAACATCAGTCACCTTTTACCTGATCTTCATTTATTGCTTTATTGTGTTAGTGAATCTTAACTTATCCTTTTCTTGATATGTATCTTTGGCTGTTTTATTTTAATCACTTACTTTCCCTTTTATGTGTTCCTTCTTCCGTCATATTCTGTATGGCTCACTGTATTCTCCTTACACTTTTTTTTTTCTATTTTAATTGAGCCTGCCTATTTTGACAAATTATTACTCTTTATAAATTCTCTATTGCTCCACAAAATATTATGCCAAATAGTGGTTTTGAAGCATATTTTCATCATCTTGTATCATACAAATTTTATGTGTAGAAGCCTATGCATGAACTGTATAGGACCACTACTTGATTGTACTTATGTAGAGTCTCTGTAAAGGTTCATGTTTATTTTATAAGTTCATATTTTGCCATGAAAATCTTTTAGTTTTAGAGCTCTAAAACCATAAACATGTGCACCTTCAAACCGAAACCTATTGATATTCCATATCCTTTTAAAAGCACTTCTAAAACTTGAGGGCTATCAAGATTAGGATTCTTTTGGTTGCTTCAAATTTATTTTGTGTCCTAATAGATACAATAATATCTAATTGCATTGACCAGTTTCACCCATATTAAAGTGCAGAAAACTACATTAAGCCTTGTGGACTGGAAATTCAAAGGCAATTTAAAATTCTGATTACAGTATGTCCCTAACTTATGAACAAGTTGTTTCAAGATTTGGTTTGTAAGTCGGATTAATTTTGAAGTTTGACCAATGAGTCTTACACAACTTTGAGACAAATATCCAGTGTAAAACATAAAACCCAAAGCACAAAAAATAGTGTAAATGAACTAGTTTTATTTTTACAGTAATATCACAGCTACACAGGTGGAACAATTCCCCAAAGACAAAATGTGCCCCTTTCCAGGTTTATTCTCATGAATCTTCATAATTTGAGCTTCGCTTGTATCTGTGAAACCTTGCTACTTGAATTTTCCTCAGTAGGAGACTTATGGTAACACAAAATGTTTCCGTTATTTTCCATATTAGATCAAGATTCTGACTTATGAAAGAGTTCCATTCTGGGAAAACTGTTCATAAGTCAGATTTATCTGTAAGGTGACAAGGTAAGTCTTACACAGTACAAGCATAAAATTTTGCAATATGAATGTTCAAAGTTAGGGACTACAGCAGATAGACAGAAAGTCATAGGTCTTATGTATTTAATCCTCAGATGAGTTATCTAGTCACCTCACATGTATTCCCAGATAGGTGTCAGAACTTGGCCTCCACAAAATAATGTATCATACATCAATGTGGAACTTTCCTAATTATATTGAGGCATTTCAAAAGTAGCATCAGGTAAAACTTTCTCCAAATCTTATTTCATCCAGTCATTCAATAACAAGAACACATACTGTCTGAAGATTGTAGACATTCTCTCAAGATGTAATCAACCCCCTCCTAGTGGATGGACTTTTTTTCCAAAGGAGAAGAAGATGGAAATGAGAGAACACAGCAAGCAGTGAGAATGGCACCACTATGTGTTTTGTTAAAACACAAAGGGTAGCTCCCAGTGTTGGGAAGAGTTCCACAAAGTGGGCACACATACACAGAAAAAAAAAAAACAAAAACAAAACCTAAATCTCAAATGTTAAATACAGCTCTTTGTATGCCAAACAAATAGGTAGAAGATGCAAAAATCAGGTGTTTTCTTGCTTCACAGACTTCTCGTCCAACTGCTTTGAACTTCTGCATTTTGTATTCTAACAAGGCTCATTTCATTTTGTTGTTAGTTTATTAATTTTTTATTGTGGCTAGACTGCTGCCCTTTTCCACTTTACGTTTTGGTCTCAAGATGGCAATTTTGGATCTTACTAAATTTTGATTTTCTGTTCTTTAATTTCTCAGTTACAGATTTCATCTAACTTAATTTATTGCCTTGATTTTATATAAAATTAATAGATTTTTTATTTTGTCATATATTGGAGAGACATCACAGTTCCTCACAATTTTATCCTATTTCTCAATCTTTCATTCTGGAGTTTTAAAAATTAATTATGATTTGTTCTGCATTGATATTGAGATTGTCTTCACTAATATGCAACTTTATGTTTCTGATAATTTAATTTTTAAATTGCTTTACCTGTATGAATTAAGCATCTAATTTAGTAACAAGGTTTACTCCATGAGATATCTTCTACTGCATATTATACCCAATATATTAGAGAGAAGTTACAGTTATAGACCACTTAAATTCATAAATTGATCTGGATTACTCTATTTTATATTACATGTACACATATTATTTTTGCCTTCAAGAAAATGTACAGATTTTTATGTTATTTTGGCCAGAGATCATATATTTATTTATGTGAGAATCTAGTTGGGAAACCTATGAAACATGGCCTACATGTGTAGTTATGGTTTTGCAAGTTAAAGACAGCTTCAGCAAAAATGTTGCAACATGTAAGCAAATACAGTGCACTATAGTCACAACATCCCATCTTTAAAAATATTTTTCCACGTAAGTTTACTAATAATATTCTCCAGTATTGCTCTGTCATACTTCAGTTGGATATTTGTTTATTACTTAAAATTCAATTTTCTTCCTTGAGCTGTTGTTAGTCCTTAAAGTTTAAAAGTCGTAAGACAATTAAATTTTATAAGAAGAGATAATCTGTTGGCAACACTGTCTCTAACAGGATATTTGCTACAAAAAGAAATGGCAAAAGCCTTATAATGTGGCTGTAGTTTCTATATCTTCCATTGTTCTAAGAAAGGTACTAACCATCATGTAATGAACTGAAAAATAGTAAAATGTCTTCCACAGGTATTATTTCAAAACCTTACCACACTTTTTAAATTGATCATTCCAGGTTGATTCATTAATTTGTATGTTCATGTTATGAATTTTTCTTGAGACAAGAACTCATTAATCAATTTAGACTTGCATTGATCTCACTGTATAGCACAGGCTAGTGCTGGATTTGCAGTGATTTTCCTGGTTCACCCTCTTGAGTGTTGGCTTGACAAGAATACAACATAACACCTAGTTTTAGTATTCCACATTTTTATGTATTTTGTATAAGGTCTATGGGTTCTCACTACACAGATCAGACTCATAGTGATCCTTCTGTATTCAGCCTCTAACACACTGGGATTTCAACAGTCGCCAACTGTAGAGAGCTGTGAATAGCCATGCCTTAAAGACACAGCCACACCTTAAAGATACAGCCACACCTTAAAGACACAGCCACACCTTAAAGACACAGCCACACCTTAAAGACGGCTCTGGCTTCCGCCTTCCACCACCACCTGGGGGTGAGTGCTCTCTATAACAAACAACTTGTCATTTGGCTAAGGCTAAGACTATGGCATTGCTTCCGTGTACCTGGACCTATTGGCTGTGCCCACGTGTCACTCCAGGATTGGACGCCTTGTGGTATATAGCTTGGGGTGGGCTTGCCCGGGGAAGAGAGACTAGAAGCAGCAGCAGGGAGGAGCGGCAGAGGATCAGTGGAGGAGCGGAGCAGGCAAGCAGAAGAAGATTGTATAGGGGCCCTGAATAAACCGCGGAAAGAAGAGTTGGTTGTCGCGTCTTCCTTGCCGACGAGGTTGTACGTGACAGCCACCATGCCCAGTCTTAGTCATTGTCTCAGTGCATCCTAGAGGCAGGGCCAGAAAGCAGCCTAGGGATTGAACCGAGGTCTGTGAGTCTGCCTAAGTGGGCACTTTAGTCCACTGAGCTATGTGGCTAGCCCTAGTTTTCTTGTTCTTAAAGAAAATGATATAAATTTACTTTATTAAAATAATGTTTGTGAAAGAACTAATGGCTATGTCAAATGGAGATTGGTTTACAAGTCTCTACTTCATTCAAATACTTACATATTTTCTAGAAATACTTTTATGGTTATAACTGCACAATTTTTCTACACTTGTTAAATGATAATGTTTATACCAATTTTCTTAAATGTATTCACTTGAGAAAAGTGAAGATTACTGAATTATAGTCTGTTTCCTCTAAGGACAGGACAACCACAGAATTTTATTGCCATTTTATTACCTACTTTTTAACCATTGTTAAATTCACATCATTAAATTTCTAACTCTCAGAGAAGAAGAATCTTTCAGACAGGTTTCTTGTTGTAGTGTCAAATGTTATTTTCTTTCTTCACTTCAAGGTGAAGCTAAATATTATATAAGTTGAAGAGTTATGTCTAAATACAGAACTTTTAAATGAGATTTTTATTTTTAGCAATAATTTTTGTGTAGTATTACTTAACTTTTATTTTGTCAGCTTAATTTGCATAATTGCAAATTCAACAGAAAAATTATATTAGAAAAAAATTTCTTCAATTTTCCACAAGAGCCAAAGATAGAAAAGTCTCTGATTAACCAGATACTCTATCAACACTTCAAAGTGTACCATATAAGAAAAACTATCTGTAATAAATTTTAATTAATATGTGCAACTATTTCTCAACAAAAGCTATGCAAATAAACTTCCTATCAGTCTGACTCCACAGTGACTTCTTCTTCAATACTGGAACTATCTACTAAGTACTCCTGTACTAAATCAGTCAAGGAAGAGACTAAGACAAACTACTGGACTGCAAAAGAGAAGGGAGAGTATATCAGGCAGTACTCTGTAAAGGGTAAAAACTGATTTATTTAAATACTTTCTTCTTTGAAGTAAATTCTAGATTGGTAAAGAAAAACATATACAATTCCCTGAGCTTAAGCAAGTCTGTATAGGTGTTATGAGGCAGTGTTACCTGTATCTGCAACTGTTATTATGACAAATATTACCTTGTTTTATGTTTTTCACTGCACAAAAGAAATGCAGAAGTTGGGGGTGGGGAGATGGCTCAGTGGAATAAGCACTTCCTTGGAAAGTGCAAGGGCCTGAGTTTAATCCCCAGTTCCACCAAAAAGAAAAAAATAAAGAAATATAGAAGCAGCCATTTTGGATATAATTGAAGTTGGAATAAACATATAATTTATTTTCATTTTTTTTCACCATTCAACTCTACTTTCTTGTTTATATTCACAGTTTTGATCCACCTCTTTCTTTTCTTTCAGAATAGAAATACTATAATTAATGTTTTAAGGTTTTGATCAATTGATGGATTGACTTAGTATATGTCAGCTCCACGCATTTGTTAACACTATGACTGTGGTTGAAGAATTTCACACATTATCGACAAGATCAAAGATATCACCTGTTGATTCAACTATTTCACTTGCAAATTGATGATAGAAGGTCATCATAACAGCTAAAACTACATACAACCAGCAAACAAGTGTGTAAATCAAACTGATTTAATTATTTCTTATTTATTTGGGATTATAATGGAGATTAGTATTAACTGTGGAGGGCTTCTTATTTTCTCTAATTTCAGCCCCAAAACAGTGTGATATAGAATTTAAAGGATGTATTTCTATATCAATGTATAAGAAAAGAGGTATTGTATCTGATAATTCTGGAAATTTGTTTTATTCATCAGGAAAATTGGTGTGGTATTTTCAGATATTCAATATAAATATAACTAATACATAATGCAGCATTTAAAAAAATTGTCTTCATATGCAATAGTCATCAGTGTGGTGAAAATATCTAAGTATTCATATATACTTATTTTCTTGCTACAAAATTTGCACCAATCTATGGCATGAGTGTCTTTGATTCTCTCACTCTGATCAATTGACTACTCATCAATTAAAGGGAAAACTGTAGCATGAGTACTGTATATGACCCTAGGGGTTCTTCCACTATTTACTTATAACCACGTCCCCAAATATTCCATTGAAAAAAATGAATATTGTCTTGGTCATTTATTTATCATTGGTAGGACAAAATACCCAACACCCAAAGTTAAAGAAGGTAAGGTTTATTTTGCTTAGATCTTATAGACTTTCAGTCCATGATGAGATGGATTCAAAGAAGGATGGCATGGCACAGGAGCATCACTTCAAAATGGAGCAAAATAGCAAAGGTGACAAGAACCAAAGGGTCAAAAGCAAAGATCTTTTCATCTCTTATCTGGTAGTTAGGCTATCTACCATGTAGTGGGGCAGACTCATCATCTCTCTACACTCCTCTTGCATAGGCTCAGGATTTTTACAAACAGAAGATCCAGGCCCCCTGCTGATTCATTTAGTTAAATTTCTAAAGTTTTCAAGCCGACCAAAAGAGCAACATCGTAAACGGGTAAAGGCATGCCCTTTACACACTAGGTCAAAGAACTTCTCAGTTACTTAGTCAAGCTTCTAGACTTAAATAAGTTGAAACAATATATGAAACATCACAAGAATCCTATTATTCAATATCAGTAAATTTTAATAGAAAATTCAAATTCTCATGGTAAAATATAATTAATTTCAGTATTGCTATTTATATCAAATTGACAGATTGTAATCTAAATTATAAAATATAAAAATCACCTTTTAAGACTTTTCAAAATAGGAATTATATTTTGTGTCCAGGTATCCCCCTAAAACCTCAGTTATGGGTGGACTTCGATGGTTTGTGATTAGTTCATGATCTACTGCTGGGATTATGGGTATGAGTGCTCCTAGGATTATGGGTGTAAATACTGCTGGGATTATGGGTGTCTGTACTACACTGGTCTGGGACCGATAGACTGAATGCAATATAAAGGAGACAGACTTGTTCTGTCTAACTATTGTTGCCACTGTTACTCCCTTTTGCCTTTGCTCTGCTTTTTCCCAGCACCATTAGCAATTGCGCTCTGCTTTGGAACCAACAGAGTATGGATTCAAACTTCCAATAACTGTGAGCTAAATCAAACTTTCCTTCCTTAATTTTGGGCATCAGGTATTTTGTCTCAGTAACAAGAGAAGAGGAACAGAGACACTAAGCTCTAGCCCAATTTACTGAATACTAAACCAGATCCATGTGTATAAATATTGTATAGTCTCCCTAGTGTGAGAACTCAAAAGAAGAAATAAAAGTTGAAAGGTATAACACAACTAAATGGAAAGGGACTACTTAAGGATTAAACAACAAAGAGAGGGCAAGGAGAAAAACTAGGAAACATGGTAGGGGCAAAACCATACCTTTATATACATGAGATGGTTAAGGCATCTGAAAATCTCCATCAAGTTTTAGAAAATAACAGTTAACTGGTAGGATTCTCACCCTGAATAACTATATATGATAACTGTGAACTAAGCAATTGTACCGAGTATAGCAGTGAGTAATATGAGGGCCATGCTTAGAATGCCTGTCATTCTGGTCTTCTAAATGCATACGGATTTTAATGTCATATCAATATTGCTATACGCTCTCTCAAGTAAATATTTGTTTAAAAAAGGGTAACAAAAGAAAACAAGAGATTAGAAATAAATCTCATAGGACCGTCTTGCTACAAAGTTGTATAAGGTAGATTTCTAAATTTCTGTGTAGTAGTGTGAAATATATGAACTTTTCAATGAAGAAATGAATTTGATACTAGTAATAAATTTATGTTTCACAATTGAATAATAATCATAATAAAATAACACACTAAAAGAAATATTACATATTATTTAGAACCTGTGTGAATTTTATTTTGTAAGACAGAAGTGTAGCAACAAAACTATACAGGTTTTAGAATATGCATATTCTGGACTATATTGTCAGCAGGATTTCTGGAATTAACATCAAGTTGCATTTTTACTAGCAACATATCAGATTTTCTATCACTCTAACATGCCATATATATTGAATGTAGCTATTAATTATGTTAGAAAACTTGTCCCATTTTCAATTATTTTTATATTTTCAAAAACTCTTTGTACAATTTAAGTATAGATATTGTGGGAGTATTGAAAGTTGGTAGACTCAACTTACAAAATTTTCTGATTTCAGGTATACATCAGTGGTATGTATAATAATAGATTTTCAGTTTCTTTCTAATTTGTTGATTATGACTTTCTTAATATTTTATTGATTTAATGAATTTTTTTCTAAAAAATACATTACCTACACTTAGCTTTTCAAATAGTTTCAAAAGATTTGCAGTGATTATGCTTACATATGTCAACTTGAATCACTTGACAGCCACCAAGTGGAATAATGTCCGACTTACCATGCAACTGTGTGGATCACAGAGATGTGTTGTTCCAGCCTGCCAATGTTCCCCTAATATCCTGCCCAACATCCTTGAACTGAACATGCTTTTCTAACCTGATGCTTTTGATGTGAATACAAACAATGATGTACCAAAACCATTAGCAAAGTAAACTGTTCCTCTTATAAACTGAAGATGTTGAATATTGTGAATAAGCAACAAGAAGTTAATCAATACACTAATAACTATAGAAAACTGGGATCATATATGATGCCATTTCTTTGCCCATAGTTGATGATGCTGTTCAAAAGCCCTTAGTATGCAGGCTGGAAGGGAAGAGTTTGGAAAGACATATTGATGAGAGCAGAAGCTGTAGAATCCTGTGAGCAATAGGTGATGAGTGATCCTGATTGGAGCTCTGGTTACCAATAAATGCTAAGAATGCTAACAAATGGGCCAGATTCAGGTTACAGTTAAGAGAAAGGAATCCATTGGTAGTTATAGACCATGCATATTACATTTTGGCAAACAAGGAAACGAAAACAACATTACCTTAAGTTGTGATATTTGCATTAATCTGAAATTAGGGATAGTAGATAAATTTATTATGATTGAGTAATGCTGAGGTATCCCAGAATCCAGGCCGTGGCATGTTTATTGTTGTCTTCAACTCTGATTTACAATGAGAATTGGACCGGAGGTCAGAGCAGAGAAAAGTGAGGAAAAAAAAGCATTTGAAATTTTGGTGAAAAAGGAACTACTTTTGCATTTGAAGTCAAGTGAGGTATGATTGATGCAATAATGCCATTTGCAAGAAATCAAGAACTTTGAAAAGGGATGAAAAGATGTCATGAGGTCCTTTCAGAAATCAGAAATATACCACTTGTTGAATAGTTCAATGAGAACAGAATGATTAACATCTTTGGTCTACATAGGACTTCTAGGCAATTGATTACCTGATATATTCTTTCAATGAACTTATCCTTCAAGGCTCTCATAAGTTGCTAGTGCCATAAGCCAAAGTAGCTAGGCTGTTTTGGTAGGCACAATCTTCTTCAATTTCATGCTGATTCTGGTATCATAAAGAATGAAAGTCACATCTGGAAAGTTTCCAACCAGATTAAAATGAAGATCTAGAATGACAAACAAGAGGTCTTTGAGAGAGCATTGTGTAAACATATGGAAATGAAGTCAATGGGACAGTGGACAATCCAGAAATTTGGAGATACCTGAAATGTAGAACAATAGCTAAGAAAAGCTGCATGTTAAGAGTGGATTCAGCCATACACAGAAACTATGTGGATATGAAATAAATCAGAAATACAATTTTTGGGCTAGCCATTGAGCTCAGCAGATTAAAGCATTTTCAAGCAGGTTCATGGGACGGGGGTTCAATCCTCAGGCCTGCCGTGCAGTTCCTACTCTCAGGACCCACTGAGAGGCCAACTGAGACTGGGCGTGGTGGTACCCATCTGTAATTCCAGCTCTTGGGAGGCTGTATACAGGCAGATCACTATGCATCTGATCTAGTAATGAGACCCTGAACACCCTGCAGACCCTTCTCTAAAATAAAAAAAGGAAAAACAAGTTAAAAAATAAAAAATAAAATTTTAAATAGTGCATGATTACTTTTACATAATAAATCCAAAATATAAATAATTATAGAACCAGTAAACATAATAGAAAATAGAGAGATAGAATTTTTTCATAAGTGAGGGTGACGAAGGGAGGAGGGACATGGGAGGTAATGGAAGGAAAGGGATTGAAAAAAAGGAATCCATCTGAGGGCTGGATCCTACATCAATATCCTGCATTAATTATACTGAGTTCCAGTGGGGACCCTGACTCCTTCAAAGATATGAACAACCAAGTTCATATCAGGAAAACTAGCATAACAAGCTTCTCCAGGAGAATCAACACACCATCTTTTCCTGCAGTTATGCTATATGGTGTTAGTAACAATCCTCATGTGGGACTTCAACCCAAAGAACCACACAGAATCACATTTATTCAGTTCAGCTGGGTTTTACAAGTTCTCATTAAATAATCCAAAACACGTTTTACACAATTTCTACATGATGAGAATAATTATGAGGTACTGAAAATACATAAGTACTGATGATATAAAATGAAATGTAAAAATAAATGGGAAGTGAAAATAAAACTATCTAACCTTTGCAAAATTTACATTTCACCAACATGTGACCCAGATGGTACCCATATTCCATCAAACCTTATAACATTTTAGGTAGAATGATTAACTTGGTATTCTGTGTGTTTAGAGACTGTGTTTTCAGAAGATGCATCTTAGAGTCAAATTGGCAAGTGGTTAAATGAGGTGGTTAGGGTTTATATCAACTTGTTTCACTTGGATCATGCCTAGAGTAAAAGATACAAAGGATTGTGTCTAAGTGACTCATGTAGGCACACCCTTAGGTGCTGTCTTGCATGTCAAATTTCCTCTCTTGCATATTTGCTTGTCTCAGAACCAACTCATCATAATTTGAATTAAATGAAGCCACAAGTCAAATATACCTCTCCTCCATGTTCGGCTATGGGAGTTGGGTATTTTTCTTAGTGATGGTGTAACAGAACATGCTGTTCTACCAGCTAGTATACATCTGTTTCTTAGTTTCAAAATAAATAGTTTCTTTTCTAGTTCTTATTGCTTCTGAATCGTTGAAAAAACTGTCCAGTGTGGTGCATAGCTGGTCAATATGCTGCACACTGTATAAACCAATGCCCAAAAAACAAGCTATGCTGCCTCTGTACTTATTGCTTATTTAACTCATTTAAGTACTATGCCACCAGAGATCAGTGATTGATATACTGCGAATGATCCTGGTCATTGTCTATCAATGTAAATAAATCCTGTGTATCACTTCAGTGTTTCTTGTCATTGAACCTGGTGTGTGGTAGAATGAAAACTGGTAGTCAACTTGAAGCATCTAGCTGACCTAAACCGGTGTGGCATGGGAAGCTCACATGAGGATTGTTGTGGCATCATAAGAGGAAGAACTTCCCAGGTATTGTGGTGCTTGCCTGTAATCCCAACATTCAGGAGAGTGAGTCGGGAGTATCTCTTCAAGTTTAAGACCAGCCTGGGCTATAAAGTGAGATTTAGACCAGTCTGAACTGCATAGTGATACTCTGTCTCCAAAAGACAAGGGGGAAAAAAGCTGAACTGAAGAAGAAAGACCAAAGTTAAAGTTTTATGGAAGCCATTGGAAGCTGTAGTCAGCTGTTTGTTTTCCTGCAGGACTTTGTCTTGCTGACTTTCCTGATGAAATTTGTTTTCTCATTAACACAGGAGCTTAGGACCTTGTTATCACTGGGAGTGTATATGGTTCACTTGTATCTCTGGTCCTCACCTTGAGCATTGCTTCCTGGATCTAGAGGAAAAGATAGTTCACATCTCAGTCTCCTGAAGAATCTTATTACATTGGCTTTCATGATGGAAATTCAGCTTTCTAAATCATCAGAAGAGATCAGGATCTACCTGTTGATGAGGATGGCTGTGGTGCTTTTTGCAAGAGCTTTAGCTGTTTTTTTGAGTTTTGCTTCCTAACTTTCAGTGAAAGTCCTTCAGCCTGCTAGCACAGATCCTTTCCCCTGCTGACAAAGACTTCCTAGCATCCACCACTGAACTTTGGGCCTAATCAGTGCAGTTCTGCATAACCATCCTAGGTGGGATATGGTTATTGGCTGTTAGCCTCCAGTTGGACTCATGGATTCATGGATGACATTTATATGGGCTTCAGGCCTTCAGCTGTCTCATGAAATATCATGGGATGAAGGCCTTCAGCTGTATTCCTTTTGTTTTTAGTGTACAGACAGATTTCCAGCACACTTTACATTACTGTTATGAGATAATTCTATAAATTATATGTAATGTATTGTTCCATTTGTAAATCCCAAACTTCCACATGATGTCATGTCCAGAAAGCCATACTGTGATGACCTCTTTGTTTACTGTCATGGCCCTCAGGGACAGCCCAAGGACCTCTCAAAATCCTGATGGGAAGGAATATCATTGAGATCTCTCAAGTTCGCTTAGAGGTATTGAGATTTATCCTGGCTCCATCCTAAGATGGTCTTGTTCTACCTAGGTCTTAACCATCCAGCAGAAAACTATAAAAATGAAGTATACACCGTGAGGCCATAATATTAAGCTGAGCTGTAAATGGATATGGTCGACATTTTCTTTGAATAACTCACTATGGTTTTAGAATGCTGGACTGTGTTGGATTGAGGTGTCGAGTTCAAGCACCTAAGTTAGTTGAATGTCAATGGAGTGCCCACTTTTGACAGGTGTAGACAAAGGAAGGGTTGTAGAAAGAAAAAATCATGATGTGTGTGTATAGACAGTACAGTTGGGATAGATAACGCTGTGCTTCTACATAATTCTATGAGAGGCAAGAACTGCACTAATGGTGGTTGGACAGGATATTATGTTGGCTTCTAGTACTACGGTCATCCACTAGGAAAATAATTATTGAATTTCTGATATAGTTCAGGTATAAAAAAATAAGATAAGTAAGGAGCTACACTCTTAATTCACTGATAAGAGATATCTGCTAAAATAATATCTGTAAATATAATATCATGTATGCACCTTGTACAATACCAGAACGTTATGAAAACAGTTTGCAATGTATTAATTTATC
>PVKA01031488.1:0-26240 GCA_004027165.1 Ctenomys sociabilis | reverse complement strand
GAAAGAAAGAAAGAAAGAAAGAAAGAAAGAAAGAAAGAAAGAAAGAAAGAAAGAAAGAAAGAAAGAAAGAAAGAGAAAATAAGGATCAAAGGAAAATTCTGGAATATAATCAGTCTAAAGACAAACTTCAGGCATATCTTTCAGTCAAATGAGCCTTTCAGTCTAGCCTGGCAGAATGTGGGAGCCCCACAGGGCCATGGGTCCCACTTGGCTCAGGACACATTCAAAGATAGCAAAAGGCACCAGGTGAGCCCTGTAGGCTCCCACACTCCCAGCACAGACCTTCCCCTCTAGCAGGGCGACATGCTTGCTCCTGTCTTGCTACAGGTCTTCCTGCCCTAACCCAAAAGAAAGGTGTAATTCTTTATTTCTTATTTGATGCTTTCCCCCACGTTATTCCTATTTTCATCATGAAGCATTTGGAGGGACCTGCAATCCCCTGCTGTTCTTTTATAGGCTTTGCTATCAGGGTGACTGAAGTAGCAACTTTTCTGCATTACTGCTTACATTGCTTTGGTTTCCCTTTGTATTATCCATGTTCCTCGATGAATGCAAGTTCTTCAGATGTGCAGATGCTCAGGGCTCCAAGGATGCCTAAGTGCAAAGTAATTTATACTTAATAGGAACTAAAAATATATGTGCAATGCATAGAATTAATATTATTAGTTTGCTCTTCATGAAGATGTCTATAAATAATAAACTGTATAGGGCTGGCATGGAAAGATTAATGAAACTCCTTCAAGGACTTAGTTTATGGTCAGAGAGTAATTTATGCACCATGAACCCTACATTCATTACTCACCAGTGAGTTTCAACCATAATCAAGGCTCCTGAGAAAAGACATAATATTTCTGATCTTTTGTGTGGGAACTCATAGGACATCTGTCCTGCAGTCTGTATAGATCTGAAGATAATGCTAAGTCCCAGCGTCAGATAAATTAAAACAACTTTGTTCCCATTTTCAAATACTATTTGTCAACTGAGCAGGTGTCAGGAGGCTGGCCCTCAGGGGACCTGCATTAGGAGGCCTTGCTTTTCCCTGAAACATGGCAACCACATTGTCACCACAGCAAAGGCTGTGTTCACCCTTCCCACATTGTCACCACAGCAAAGGTCCTATTTGTTCTCCATTAAGGAGCCACATTCTAAGGAGAGCACAGCAAGCTTGTGGCATTTGCTTTGCCTCCCTTATCTACCTTGACATCATGAGTGATGCAGAGCTGTTTCTTCCTATGTGTGGACTTCATGTCAGAATCAATCTTAACCCATTTCTCCAGAAACCACTGCCAAGCGAAGAGATTTGTGGGTCTGTGTTTCCATTCCTGAATCTAAACCATCCTCAAAGGATTTATTGTCATCCCGTTTTAATTTTCAGCAAATGCTGACGACTTCTCCTAGCTGTCTTGTATTTTCTCCCCATTCCTTTGTGTAAAGTCTACTTTTGCTGATGTCTTTCCATCATTCAGGATCAGAAGGAAAAAACAGTCTTTCTATTGGCAATCTTTCTTCCAGCATCTTAGAAAAAATATGGGCTAAACCCAAACTTTCTAATCCTTTATGCCTGCAGAAATTTTCTTCCTTCTGAAGGATGTGATATGCCAGAATTTTTTCCAAAGGGGGACAGTTCATAAAAGAGGGTAGCCAAAGGGAAAGTGATAATAAAATACTGTTATAAAATCCTAAAAGTGGCTGGAGAGATAGCTCAGCAGTCTAAGTGCCTGCCTGGTAAATGTAAGGACTCAAGTTCAGTCCCCATTACCACACACAGAGCTGGCCTGCTTTGGGTGCCTGATCCAGCCACCATAACCAGGAGTGGTGGTATATGCCTGTAATCACAGTACTGGGAAGGCTGAGACAGGAAGATCACTATAGTCTGAGCTGTGTAACGAGAACCTGTACCACATAAATAAATAAATAAATAAATAAATAAATAAATAAAGCCCCAAAAGTAATTTTTATCCCAAATACTTCTACTTCAATATGCTCTTTTTATTTAAACATGTCTGTCCTCCTGTATGCAGAAAAAAATTACCTAGACAGGTTGAGATTTTTACCTTTGTCTTAACACCCCAGCCAATCCCATTTGGTGACTAAGTGAACTGGTTCCATTCATATGATCTTTCTTCTTCAATGTTGAAGTAAATGATTATCCTTTGAAGTCTGCATGAGGCCCCATTGTGTCAAACAGGAAAATGATTAAAGAGAAGGAGATTTAAGAAAGTTTGTCTGTCAAAAGAGGAGGCATGACAACCAAAGGCATAGATACATAATTTTAAAAAGAAAAATACAATGACCAGTTAAACAGAATAAAAGTTTCTGAATCTAAGAAATGCACCCAGAAGGTGCCCCTACCCTTCTCTAGTTTTGCGCACCACTGTGCTGAAGTTGAGAATCTACCTGGGACACAGTGTGAAGATCCAACTGCAGCCACTGAGGTTTGGGGCATCTGTGTCCTGAAAAGCATTTTGACAGTGACTGCAGAAGAAGTCAAGGTTAGTCATTGTAGGAAAAAATAGAGAGATATGGGAAATGTATTCTGAGGCTTACACAATAAGGAAGATGGAGGTGAGGCAGGGACAGATGAAGGAGGCCTCTCTCAGGACAGCCCAGAGTGGAGGCTCACAAGGAGCCCACCAATGATGTCTCAGCTCCTTGAAAGGCTGAATGGAGGGGTGCTTGAGTGGACATCCAGAGCTCTGGTAAGCTCCCAGCTCATAGTGCTGAAGTAGTGCTTTCTCCTGATGCCCACAAGCCATGGTGAATCTCCGCACAGAGATATCCCTGTGTCTGCCTCAATTGTTCCCAAAGAACAGTGACTTTGCCTCCATCTCACATGAGCACTTATCAGTGGCAGACTCTCATGAGAAACTTAAGTCCAAGGAAACCAGGCAATGTGCTCCTGGACATTCAGGCTCTGCCCCCTTCAGAACTTAGAGGGGAGGAGGGAACAATGGAGATCCATTGTATCCTAACTATGTCTTAGACTCAGTGGCTTCTTCTCCAGGATTTTCAACTGAGAAATGGGGCCGGTCAAATAGCTCAGTGGATTAAAGTGCCGGCAAGCCGACTCAGGGGCTGGAAGTTTGATCCCAAGGCTCGCCATGCTAGCCCTGCTTCCGGGACATGCTGACTGATACAACTCATTGCCCATAAAGACTGACTTTTCTGTTCATCAAAATAAGACTACACACATAATGTATTGTTTCAAGTCTACCAGTTTGGAAATGTTAAGTTTTTAGCAAATATTTTGAGTGAAGGGATGAATAGATAACAGCAGGTTACAAGTAGCATGTATAGCTTGATTCCATTGATCCAAAATCATATGATTATGCCATATGGTGCATGCATAGAATGTGTGGGGAAAGACACTCAGAAAGGTGCTCCTCAGAGTGCTGACTGTGCTTGTGTAGCACCGTGGGGTAATGATGGTTTTTGCTTCCTTCTGTATATGCTTCTATATATTGATTTCTATTCATAAAATGCCAGTATGTAATACAGAGGAAAAAGC
The DNA here is from genome assembly GCA_004027165.1 of Ctenomys sociabilis. NCBI lineage: Eukaryota > Metazoa > Chordata > Mammalia > Rodentia > Ctenomyidae > Ctenomys > Ctenomys sociabilis. The sequence continues at coordinate 22,732 of PVKA01031488.1, read as the reverse complement.
CATGAACATATATTCTAGTAACAGGAACACAGGAAATGCTAGGTTTTGGTTATCTTATTGCCTACAGTCAGAAATATTTTAAATAGCCTCCCAAAAGGTTGAGTTAACCTCATAAGTTGTCGTGTATTCATGGAGCTGAGTGGCTGACCTGGGTGCCATTCTGGGCTCTGCCCTTCCAGGAAGCGTGTCCCTGGTGAGTTTACTTTCAGATTCCATTGCTTCTTGCATGCAGTCTCTGGACTCCAAATAAGTGGGTTTGAATTAGTATCTCTTCCCCAAAACAGATGCATGATTACAAGAAAATTACTTAAATGAATCCAGTGGGTCCCAATCTGCAAATCTGAGATATATTACTCCTTTGGATGGCTGTCCAAATGAGTTGCGTTGAGTCAAGGAAATGTACAAGGTAGAAGTGGACCACTTCAGTTCTCTAACCGGCCAACTGTGACTTCAGAGAACTCTCCTCCCCACTTGGAAATTGAGGGGTGATAGCAACAGTATTTATTTAGAAGGTTCTTATAAAGAGCAAATAAATTGATGTTCATTGAATTCTTAGAACAGTTCTTGGCATACTTGTTTATAAATAAAATAAACAAACGCTATATCTGAAGTGATTGAAAAGTGCCTGGCACACAGTAAATGCCCCATAAACTTTAGTTATTCCTCATAAACTCACCTGGATGCATTATAACTACACCATGGAAAGCATGGGCCTCTGCTGTGGAAAGTTAAATGCCTAAGAAGACATCCTTATTTATTGAGGGTGCCATTTAGGAAGTGGATGCCTCAGATAAACTTCTGCCAACTCTCAAATAATCACCAGCTCACGTTACAAAGGGCACCCAAGGTGGCAGCATGTCACCTTGGATCTGTCTCTTTTTAGCCACCTTACATGCTTGGGCCATGATGTGATTATAAATATCTGAGGAAGTAAAGAGAGGATGTCAGAAATGCTCATGGCAGTGTCTTCTAAGTTGGGATCTGTAGACTCCCTCCATTCCCCCGAAGTTCCTCATGGTGTGCCGGAGTCCCCGGAAATGACAAGTACCCTAAGTGTGAAGGACTGCCAGTCCCCCCTGCTCCCACCACTGCATTTGCAGGTGTGTCTGTCACAAATATTGACAATCCACATATATCACAATGATTCATTGAACACTTTAATGCAATAATATTACCTGTTAAAAGTTAAATCAATGCATTTTCTCTATCTAATCATATGAAAAAATAACAATGTGTGATTCCCACACCTACATAGAAGGGCCACTCTAAATTCCCTCAGTCTATGTATCCTAATCTTCTAGAGTAAGAGGGACTGTCCTCTTCCCTGTCCTCCTCTCTAAGAGCCAGGAGCAGAATACCCTAATGAGAACTCCTATAGACAAATTTGAAGTTCAAAACTCTAAATATGTGCTGAAACTGAATTCAGTCAACTAAAGAGAAAAACAAAAAGATCTTGGAGATTGATAAGGGAACCCCCCAGGCTCCTGGGAAGTACTGAGTTCCCTGAATTGAGCACAGTGAGGATGGCAGATGCCCTTCACACAGTGCAGTCTCCTAGAGTCCTCAGCGGGGACTTCAGCAGGAGTGCTTCTTGGGACTCCAGGTTAAGCACAGCGTGCTTGCAGCCTCAGCAAAGATGCTTAGTGTTTGAGGGGAGGGGAAGTGGTACCAAAGGACTATGAATGGGTCATGGGTCATGACGGCCAGGAGAGCATAGCTGTGAGAGTCCTGAGGCCTTGTCGGATGTCAGAGCTCAGGAGGCAGCGTAAGAGAGGACTTTGCATGGATATCAGTGAGAAAGCAGCTGGCTCTAGACTTAATGTGGCTTAAATACCTATGTAAGTACGATACTAGTCCTATCCTAAGACTTATGCCATAGCAAAAGTTATGCTCATAAGACTTTTAAAAATGATGCTACTGTTTTTAAAATGTTGTAACACAGGATTTCTGGGCCTCCCTGCTTCTCCTAACCACACTATTCATTACCTAGCCCAGGAAAGATGCTAGTGAAGTTTTCAGGGTTCCTCAGCTGAGGGAAACCAGCACACAACTTCTACAACATTTAATTGTAATGATGATGCATATATCAGGTTTCTGCACCAAAGAAGAGAAAACATCTAGAGACATGGGAAGATCAGAGTGGCAGCCTAAATGAAGGGTAGCTTCTCCCAGCCTTCATCTCACTCCCCACTAAGCATTTTCCTGCATCCCCAGTCTTTAAAAATAATTTAAAAAAACACCCTATATTATGTCTAGAAAATATGAAAGACCTTAGGAATTTTACCCTGTGATTATTTCCACCCCAGGGAAGAACTCCCTCAAGAGTTCTGTGTGGAGTGGCTGAGCTCGAGGCCCTGTAGGATTTACAATATTCCAAGGAAAATAAAGAGATGATGGCACAAGCCTAGAGATTAAACTCTCATTATCACTTCTCTCTGAGAGTTCAGAAAGAAATGTGGAGCAAAGCACTGAAGCAGAGCCGAAAGCCACTTTCATTTCAGTACCAGCAACTCCTGCTGCCTTTTTTCTGCACAATTTGTCTTGAAAACACAGTTTTTATTCCAGGGCAGAGGGGAAGAAGGAAGTCAATTTCATCCATTGCCTTTGAAAAAAATATGATGAGTGACCAGGGCAATTAAAACAAAAGAAAACTCACATTCTCCACCTGGAAAAAAATAATATTTGGCATCTTGAAGAAGATAAGTACCACTGTTTAGGATCTAGAATTAAGGAGGACCCCAAGCAGCCTGAAAGGGATTCCCTTGAGGCACCTCAATGGTGTGTTAGGCACCTCTCCTCATGACAAAAGCAGGGTGATACCCCATTTCTAGCTAGTATACACCAGGTCAGGTGTTCTTCCTGATTACTTCCTTTTCAATGAGTTCCCTCCACTCAAAGGCAATGAAGGAAAGAAGACTTGAAATAAGAAGCTGTGTTGTTTTCCAGAAAGTGTGTCCAGTTAGATTGTTGCCTTATACATATATCAGAATTAAATCCAAATGGACAAAAGAGTGAAATGTTAAAAAAAAAAAAGACCCAGAGGTAATATTTTTAGAAAAAGACTTTATGTATAAAAGCAAATGATATAAAGGAAAATTATAATGGAATTGGCTAAATGAAAATATAGATCCAAACGTAGAAGAAAACATTGTAAATGAAGTTAACAGACAAATACATAACACAGAAAATATTTGTAGTGTTTAAGATAATCAAGGGAAAATATTTTTTACTAACTAGGTTTTCATAAATCAGTCAAAACCTCCAGTGAAAAATTGGGGCAAGAACATAAATGTTTGGTGTTCACAATGCAAATTATCAATAATCACATGACCAAGACTTCACCCTGTAAAGAATCCAAGTGTTGGAATAATTCATCCTCCAGCCAAATGGCGAATTTGTTTTTAACTGAAACACCACATACAGATGATGGTGTTTAAAAACTTTCACTGAAAAATGTACATGATTAAGAATATATTACAAATGAAGTGAAGAATGCTTAGTCTGACAGAGGACACATCCTGGTTTCTAGCAGTTCATGGGATGCACACAAGTGAGACTGCCTCATACTGTTGTCCACTGTCTAGCCACACACTCCGACATCACGATGCTCTCCTGGGAGGGTCACAGCTCATGACCTTGCTATTTGCTCTTTCTCTGCTTCTAGAGTGACATGACTGCCTGAGGTGAAGTAATGCGGGAAGAGCTTGGTCACAGCTGCAGCCAGTCCTACAAGTAGTGTGTAATGTTGTACAGTCTGTGACACAAAACCCAGGACCATTAAACTCAGTGTGCCAAGCCATCAAGGTCCACAGCAATGTGTATTGCAAGTCTCCACATCCTGTGACTCAGTAATTCTCCTATAAATATGGTCAAATGAAATAGATATGCAAACAGAGGGGCCTGACTGAGTATACAAACACAAGTGCTGAGAAAACCTGAGAGTAATCCAAATGCTTTATACCTGAGAGATAGATAACTTGTGAAAAATTCAAATGATGATTTGTTGAGTATCTAAACTTATTATATTAAAATAACTTTTAATGATATATGAAAGTACTCAAGTAGTAAAATGGAAAAAGTTTAAGAAAAACCTTTTCTATAGTTAGATCAATTTTAAAAATAAGCCATAACATGCATGCTAACATTGGTTATCTCTGCTACAATAGGTTGTTGTTTTGCTTAATTATAAAATTATATATGCTACTCAGCTTTCTGTCACTGTGAAGCAATATCTGAGCATAATCACTTAAAGAAGAAAAAGGTTATTTTGGCTTACAGTTTCAGAGGTTTCAGTACATGACTGACATGTTCCATTGCTTTTAGACCTGTGACAATGCATGTTGATGATGATAGGAGAGAAGGGCAAAGGAAAGCTTTGGCAGCCAGGCAGCCAGAAAGCAGAGAAAGAGAGAGAAAGTGATTGGGGACAAGATACACAGTAGTAGTGGAACATGCCTGTAATCCCAGCTCTGGGCAGGCTGAAAGCAGGAGGATCACCATGAGTCTGAGCTGCCTAGTGAAACCCTGTAACAACCAAATACATTTTTTAAAAAACCTGCTCATTTGGGAAAATGTCTCTTTAGTGAAACTGTCCTTGTTCCCTCAGATTAATGGGTTTTTGCCCTTCTTGACACTCTTATGATTAGCTCTTATTTGACTTTTTGGAGTGCTGAAGCCTAGAGTTTCACACATGCTGGGCAAGAGCTCTGTCCCTGAACTACACTTCCCATGCCAGCCCTGTATGTGTCTGAGTTTATCACATTTCCACATGCACAGCAGTGATGTATGTGCATGTATCCATCCCCTACTAGAGGTCAGGCTTTTTGAAATCAAAGCCCAGGTCTGTTGTCTCCAGGTCTTGATTGCATTTAGCTTGGTGAATATGGGGTTCTCAATAGCTCTGTGCAAGGGAGACAAAAATGAACCAGCTCACACAGATTACTCTAAACGAATAGCACATAGCTTTTGTCATGCTTATCCTAAACCACAAACTCATCAACCAACTCAAATACAAAGAGATCAAGCAGTTAAAATGATGAAGCAGGGCTGATCCAAAGCACCTCTGGTGTCTTACCAGATGGAGGAATGCTTCCCCTAGTATCAACAGAAGTGTTGCTATATAAGGTTTACCAAAGGCTCCCACTTCTCAGAGTGTGAATCCTGACCTCTGAAAAGTAAGGTCATTGATACATGCTTGATTGTACAAGTGGAAGATGGTTGTGGGCTAGACAGACCTTCAACTTTCAGCCTTTTCTCTCTCTGTCTCTGAGTCTCTCTCTCTGTCTCTGAGTCTCTCTCTCTCTCTCTCTCTCTCTCTCTCTCTCTCTCTTTCTCTCTCTCTCTCTCTCTCTCTCTTTCTGCAGAGTATCCATACCATCATCCTTTTCCTGGGATTATCTTTTTAATTGGGCCCAAGCTGTGAAACTCTACCCTTGAATTACTGACTTGATCTTCTCCTGTTAGGGAGTGCATTATATCTAAGACCAGACTTATTGCTGCTTATCTGTCTTCCTCTGGCTTTCTTGACTCTAGTTTGAACAAATACAATGTCTGTCCTCAGGCTTGTTTGTATCATTTCTTCTATTACCTGTTTCTTGTGCTTTTGCCAGATGAAGGCCACTTTTCACTCTGGAATCCAAAATACTGTAAGCCACTTTATCTAACAATTCTTGAAATTCATTGATCTCAGCAAGGCTGAGTTTCTTTCATGCCCCTTTAAACTTGTGTACCCTACTTCTATATCAATCAATTCCCTTCAACATTTTTAAGTTCAGCCTTTCTCTTTGACCATCATTTTTTGTGGGTTGAACTGTTGCTCTAGGGAATGTTGACTCTGTCACCACAGCTGCTGGTTTCTCTGCTCATGGGGGCTTGGGTATTCATGTTGGGCATCTTCTATGGTAGCCATGCTGACTTACACTGGACATCATTCAATATGAAGGAACCCTGGACACAATTTGATCTATACTTTGTGATCCTGGGACACAGAGATTACAGCAATCTATCCCCATGTAAAATGGCACTGACAATCTATTCTCCCCATTGGGAGTCGTTGACTTGGATTTTTGTAGTTTTCATAAGAAAGAAGATCTTCTGGACAAAACATAATACATACACTTTTTACAGAATCCACCTTCCTGTGTAAATTTGTGTGGTTCAGCTTTCCAAAACCTCTCCTCCGTGCTTAACAGACACCATAAGAAATAGTCAAAGCACTAACACTGCAGCTCATATTTTGATTTCCTCTACTCAGCAGAGGAGATCTTTCACACAGAATCCTTCAGTCTTTCATGTCCTAGTGAGAATGGGCTATAAACTCAATAACCCTCCCCAACTTTTCTTACCTGTGAAAAGTATGTCTCTTTGATTGAATTTAGAAGTCAAGAGGATGTTAAATAAAATAGTTGTGTTTCTGTAACCATAAAGAAGTTATAAGCCAAATAAAGACATATTTCAGTACACTCTACAAGCCAATAACAGCATTAACATCAATAATAGGCAAAATCAATATGCCACCAAAAGATAACACCTTAGTTCATTTCCTGTCTCTAATAACTGAATATCATGGAATGGGTAATCCATAAAAAATACAAGTTTTTTTCACTTAGAGTTGTAGAGGCTGGACATTCTGAGAATATGGTACTAGTAGGATAAGGCCTATCCATTAGGGTCTTCCTGGGGCATCAAAACATAGCAAAGGGTATCACACGTAGAGACAAATAAACTTCTACTAGTTTGGTTCTCCCTTGCTCTTCTTATAAACCTACTAATCCTATCATAGAGGGTCACCCTCATGACTTCCCTTCATTCCCCCAAAGGCCTTATTTCTTAAATAGCATTAACATAGATTATGGCTCAGATCTAAAAATGGCCCCAAAGACTCATGAGTTTGGAAGGTGATTGGGTTATGGGGGTCCGTTAGCTTCCTTGCTGTCGGGAGGTGTGCTCTAGTGAGAAGAGGCCAGTTGTGCTGTGGTTGACCTGGAAGGACTTATCTCCCCTCCAAGCTCTTCCCATCATTCTCTGCTTCCTTCCCACCATGAGGTGAGCAGCTTTTATCACCAGACACTTCCTCCATGCCACTAATGTCTGAAACTGGCCAACCCTGGAAGAATGAAACTAGAAAGTGTGAGCCCAAAATAAGCCTCTTTTTCTACAAATTGTAGGTCTTGAGTATTTTTTCACAGCAAAGAAAAAAGTGACTATCATGATCTACAAATTAGGGATTAAGTTTCTAAATATGAACTTTGAGAAGAATTATTGAAGTAGTAGCAGAAACAGAAAACAAAAAAGGACATCAACCTTCCTAGGGTAACAAGAAGGCAAGTAAGGTGCACTGCAATGCACTCACTTCCATGATTAGTCTAAACATTGTTAACTAATATTTTTTACAATTTTAGTCAGCAGAGATAATGCCAAGATAAGAGTAAGGGCACTGGGTGGAGGGGGTGAGAAGTAGGGAAAATGCAAACAAACCAGAGAGAAAGCAAGGACTTTAGAGGCTGGAGGGACCTGGAGACTGCCTGCCTGAGTTGGAGCTTGAACTGAGATTTGAGCTTGGCATGTGTGTAAATTGAAGATTAAACTGTTCCTCAGGGTGATATGAAGTATTTTTAACAGATCTCATGGTCACATGAAAAGAAAGTTGAAATTCACATGTTACTATGATTGTCTTCATATACCAAAGCCTTTAGTAGTCCCAAAATTATAAGCTAGTAAAATAAATTATTGGTTCAGTTTCATTCATGGTCATAAATTCTGAACTATAGTGTGAAGTTGTAATTGCTTGTTATTTTTTATTTTCCCCTCCAAGCTCTTTTACTGATTCAAAGAATCCTTTTCCTGAACAAGTTAGACCCTCCTTCAGAGAAAAGCTACGGGACTACCCGAAGATGCTGTCTTGTCTTATTTTGTGATGAATCATAACTGATGTTGGTTTCCCCAGCCACCATAGAAATGATCTCAACTACAGTACTGATTGCTATGTTTGCTTTTACTTACTTTGAACTTTTTATCATTTTATCTCTTCTTTACTATGAGAAATTAACAAAATTTCAAAAAACAAACATTATCCATATATGAAAAGGAAGTAACACACACTCATATTAGTTATGTTAATTTTAGGCAAACATGAAATTGACTCTTATTTAAGAATGGCTCTATTTTTAAAATCATGTCAGTGCTTTAGTTTGTAAATGTTACATAGTACTGAAGGTCACCTTCCTATCTGACTAGATATAAGCCACTGTCAGCAGTAGCAATGCTACTGCAAAAATGAGATGCTACACAGTGTTCGATCTTAGAAGTCAAGAACCTCTAAATTAACTAGATAATCTAATATACCTTCAAATTAACCATATTAAAATATATTAAATAGTCTTTCTTCTTCATGTTGCACACATAAAAATGTCATACTCTATAACTTGAGAATGACTGTTTTCATTTACTTCAGGAGATATACTAACTTTAATTCCTTTTATCAATATTATTCCAGACCAACAGATGGAAGAGCAAGCAATTAAAGACAAATGAGCATGTGCTCTACTTGTTCCTTTTTAAAAACCATTTTGAAGTTTGCTTAATGAAAGCCATTTAGCCATTTCTACCATATGAGAGTTTAGAATCCAGAAATGACAAAGGAGAAATTAAAGGATTTATAGAAATTCAGGACACAGAGATAAAAACAAAAGTCAAATCCACCTCTCTTTTCTCAGCCTATTTCTCCGATGCAAGATTTCTATTCCAAGGCTAGGGAGATAGCTTGGTAGTCTCTGCACCTATGTAGCCTGTGCAAGGTCCTGAGTTCAATTCCCTGTACCTCATGCCATGTCAGCCCAGGAACCCTGGGTGTGCTGTTTCAACCACTGAAACCAGGTGGGTGGAACATGCCTGTAATCCCAGCACCGCAGAAGCAGAGATAGAAGGATCACTACAAATCCAAGCTGTGTAGTGAGATGCTGTATGAAATAAATAAATTAATTAATTAATTTAAAAAGATTTCCATTCTAACACAAGGATTCAATAGTCCTCAAATTTTTCCTCACTTGGATTTTTGTGCCCCAAGTTTTGTTGGAACAGTAACTCAGAAGCCGAGCATGTATTAAGCACATACTGGTTTCATGCTACACTGCTACACAAGCATCCTAGCCACTAGGGAATCTGCTAACTAATAGGAAGACAGCTGTAAGGAAATAGATCCCTCTGCTAAGTGTCAAAGAGCTGCATTTAGGTCTTAGCTCTAGGTAAATAGGCTTTCCAAGAGATGATTTACAAAAGGACAGTGTGCATGAAAGGACAGTGTAATACTCAGATGTCATAAGAAATAGTGTAATCTTCTAGACTTCATGGAGAAGAATGCTGATTAAGACCATTGCTCCACCTAGCAAGCACAAAGCTGTGAGCTTGATTCCCTGTACCATGAGAAAGAGACTGTGGCCTCCATGAAGGAATGCAATCAAACCCGCAGGCCACTTGGAGAAAGTGGACAAAGAGACCCTCAGCCTCACTCTCATCCAGCTCATCCCCAACTGGGGAATATGGTGCCTATGGCACTCTGGTGCCCTGGGAACCTCATTTCATTCATCCTACGCCTGCCACTGGGTGAACTCAATCAAAGCCAGAGGGCAAGGCAGCCAGCTGAGGGAGGCCACGCAGGGCACAGAGCAAACCTAAGAGAGAGGAAAGTGAATTCATAGGGGAACATGTAGACAGTCCAGCACACCTGCTTCTATTTTTCTAAATCAAATTATATCTGCTTTTTGTCTCCAACCACCAGGTTGGAGAGAAATTCAATTTCAGCAAATATTTGGCTCCCATTTTCCTCCTCCACAGGATGATAGAAGAATGTTCATAATTTGTGGCAGAAATATCGGAAAAATATCCGTGTCTTGGAGGTTATTACTATTTGTAGCTTTTTCCTTTGGACTACTTGATATTTTCCTACTTTAGGCTTTTAAATACAGCTACCCAGGACAAGCTGGGATGCAGCTCCCAGGAATTACCCCCTGAGGCAGATTGATCAGATTCATCTTGCTGGGCACAGAACCTGCAGGTGTCACCTCGGCCACACGCTCAACACCAGTGGTCACCTTAAATGTGGCCATCCTCTCAATGACAACTCCTGCCCCCTTTTCCACTGAGGACCTCATAGTAAGTCCTGGAAATATCCAAATCTTCAAAGTTCTAGTTCTTGTAGCTTAAAAAAATTGGGAAATTTAGAGATACAGCTCGGTTACAGGTTAGGAAGGGGGAACACAGTCATGAACATCACATCCTCCTAATAACTAGCCTTGTTCCTCAATAATAACAGCTGCTGTGATGATAAATAAAGTGGTGAAGAAAGTTGGGAGGAAGCAGGGCATGTTCCTCGCACAGATCAGGAGAGAATTGGCCATAGGCAGCTGAAAGAAAGATGTGAGGAGGTCGCAGTGCCTGCACTTGGCAGTCATCCTTACTAATTTTGCGGGAGACCTTCCAAGTTTTCTCAGTACCTGCCTTATCACCTTTGCTAATGATGATAAACTGTTGCCTCAGGAGCCACAGCCACCCTTCCATGCTGCATCTGAGTTTATTGCTATTACCTTTGAACAACAGACAGCAATTAAGAAAGATGAGTATGTAGCATAATGCACAGTTGTTAGTTTGATCTTTCCTGACATCCACATCTAATTAACTGGGTTCCTAGCGACAGATTGCCAGGAAACTATGTATGAAAACAAAGCCATTGACAGCTTAAAAGAATTTAGGAAAAACTTTTCCACTTTGACCTCATACTACCTGAGGCTTCCCACCTTAGTCAGTCCAGTTCAAGTGGGGACCTGGACTGGGACTGCCTCACAATCACAGAAGGATCCTGCTACCATCGAGATGGGGCACCAATATGTGGGCACCGAGGGAAGAAATTCCCCAGCTGTTCCCATCTTTCACATGCTCATTTCTGTCTCTTTGTCTCACACTGGCCAGACCCAAAGTCCAGCCCTACAGGAAGCCAGAGAAGTTCAGTCTTTAGAAATAGCTTTGCATGGCACATAAAAGAGAATAGGAGAAATACAAGGTGGGTGAGAGGAGGACAGTTATTGTCATTATTTTGATTTCTACTATTTTAGACTCTGGGAATCTACTTAGATCTTCTGAATCTGACTAGTTGGAGAAGTTTGGCAGGAAGAAAGAATAAGTGACTTTCCCTGAGCAGCACCTAGAGAAGTCATGGTCACATCCAGTAATTTTCTAGGTAACCCACTGACATGGCTTTAAGACTCTGAAATAATGAATCATGAAATCAACATATTGTAGGAAAAATGTAAAGTTCACCATCAGGCTCATTAAAAAGCATTAAAAGCACATTTTATGGATTTGTTCCCTTAACCTCCAACTATATAGATACTAGGTGTTGATATGTAGAGTATATTTTGTGCCACAGTAACAAACGCAACGCTACAACAGTGTCCCTCATCGGTTGTGCTTTCCGAGCCCACAGGACCAGTGTGAGACAACACGATTCCTCCACAAGAGCAAGGATCTTAGTCCTTCGGGTGATGACAACAGAGTTGGCAAGGAGTTCTCAGCAGTCAGACCCCTGCAAAGATGACCACAGCTTGAGAGCTATTAGCCAAAGCCACCTATAGTCTCAGTCCAGAAGTGGCTTATGTCCAATGACCGAATAACAAGCCCTTAAAGGATCAGACTTCTCACTCCACAAGGACATTTGTGAATCATCATGCCAGGCTCACAACTCCTCGTGCGGTGGCAGTGTCTTCCACTGAAGCTATGTTGCAGCCCAATTTCTCCCTCTGCCTCATCTGCTTCCCTCCCTTCCTTTCCAGAAGGGAACCCCACAAACACTAATCAATCCCTTCTAGCCTGATCTTTATCTCAGCGTTCTCAGGTGCAACCAGCACCACAGAGAGCTCCTCACAAGTAAATATTTTCTTTCTACCATGTTCTCCTCCTCGTTCAGTAATGAGGAAAGTGGCAGACAGCCAGGTTGGTCTTGAAGTTGTGATGCTCCTGCCTCAGCTTCCCAGAGTGTTGGGCTCCAAACGTGAGCCACTGTGCTCAGCTTCCAACTGCACCTATCAGCCTTCTCAGATGTGGAGCAGAAGGGAAAGGAAGAGTCAGAAGGTCTGAATGAAATCAACAAACAGCAACAACAAAACTCCATCTCTTTATTTCAAGCTCCATGGCTCTTGCTCTATATGTGTAGTTAGCCCCAGAATGCAGGGTCTTGGGATCTGCAGAGCACTCTCAGCACCAAGGTCAGCTCCTGTTAGAAAGGACACAGGTTCCAGTTACTCTACTGGGATCCCCTGCTTGTGGGCTGAAGCTTGAAATTCTCTCTTTAATTTTACATAGATCTTCCCTTCACAGAGATGCATCCTGTGGACTTCAAAGTCCAAGAACAGGTGTAGAGACAACAGCCTTCCCAAAACTTCCTACTTATTACATGCAGCCCAATGCTCATAAGAAATGTATACACCTATGCATGAATGTGTATAGATTATTGGTTCTGATATTCTAATTAAACTCTGACTGGTGCAAGAAGAAAATAGCTTTCTTGTTAGGGAAACTATCAAATCATCTGCCTTTTTCTGCTCTCTTCAGGATGGCCTGGATGTTGGGGCTCAGAAGCCTGGGGTTTTTAGATTTTCTATGGTAGGGTGCATGGTATTATCCAAAGGGGCTTCAGAAGAACTTAGGTCCTTTGTGGGAAAGTCACCAGAGCTACTAGAAAAGAACAGAGCAGGGGCTGGTGAGATATCCTAGGGGACTAAGCATGTCTTTTGGTAAGTGCAGGGACAATGCACTTCAATTCCCAGTCCCACATGCCAAATTGGCCCTGTCCCTGAGGCACGCTGAGCCCGTGACTGAATCCAGGCATGGTGGCACACACCCATAATCTCAGCCCTGGGGAGGCTGAAAACAGGAGGATCACTATGAGTCCAAGCTACATAATGAGACTCTGTACCAAATACAGAAGGGAACAGAGTAGCTTCTAGCTGGAGGACAGGCTCTGCTTTCTGAGTGTGGTGTGACAGAGGAAGGGGAGAATCAGCTCCAGTAGGAAACAGTCCACTGGGAACTTGGACCTAAGGGAGGATTAGGCTCCCCTGGGACAGATCCATCCAGTGTTGAGAGTGACAGTGAGTCGACTAAAGAGGTGACCTGGTTAGCGGGGTGCAGACAGAGGGCAGAGACAGGGAAGATCCAGTGTGAGAGGCTGGGATCGAGTGTCCTGGAAGCACAGCTGGGTGACAGAGATGTGAGTACAGTGTCAGAGAATTGTTAGAGGACAAAGGGGACTTAGAGTGAGCAAAATCTTCCAGGGACACCAGAGAGAGCAGACGACTGACCTTGGCTGTTGTAGTGTTACACACTTAACAGAGTAGGTCTGGACACAGCAGTTGTCAAAAACTGTGGTGTTGGGGTAGCTGCAGGACACAAAAAGTACAAAGTTGTAACCAGGACCTGTGTAGGGAAAGGAGGACATGCTGTCCTAGGTGGGGCTCAGCCAGCTCATGCATCCTACCCCCTTCACACTGCCTCACAGCTGTGACTTCATGAAACACACTGCATGGCTATGTAAGGCCTTCACTGACATGCCTGTTACTATTGCTACCCAGACTTTACACACACAGGCTCTACTGGATTGCTGGGATACATAGAACATTCAGGAAAAGAGACCAGGGAAGAAGGAAAATGACTAGGCACCTTTGCAGAATCAAAAAGAGCTTCCTCCTCCCTTCTTCTCTTTGGCTTGTCCTCCAACCTGGAAAATCAGGGCAGTGAGTGACTTGTCATGAAGGTAGAAACACAGTGCTCTTCTCAGGGGTCCCTTTATACAGAGACACTTGGGATGTCCAAGCTTCAAAGCCCTAAGAGTCAGCAGTCAAGATGAAGTGGGGATGGATGATGTAAAAGCATTCCCGTGTGTGTGTGTGTGTGTGTGTGTGTGTGTGTGTGTGTGTGTGTGTGCTTCATTTAGAAATTACCTTCACACAAATCATCATATGTGATGTTAGAAGCTACACCTGAATCCCAGAAGTCTGGGGTTACCAGGATGTTAATGCTGAGCACCCAGGTGTAAAGTACTCTTTATAAAGTTGAGAGATAGTAAGAATTCTCCCTGGATACCTCATATGGGTCCACTTTGGGCACTGTCTACACCTAACTCCACCACTGTTTCATGACCACTGTGGAAAGAGCAGGAGCTCTGAGAAGCATCCCAGGTCTGACTGCCTTCCTGTGGACCCCTTCTGAGAGTCCTGTGCTCAGCATTTAGTATCCTCAGAGTTCATGGACCTTGCACTCGTGAAAGGGACAAGAGGACTGTCCTTGGAGAGCTGAGGGCCAATGGATGTAAGTGTACCTTTGTATTTTCCAGCTTTCTTTATTTGTTTGCTTCCATCCTGATGATGAGAACAACAAGAATACATGGCAGGGCTGGGCTTCAGGCATGCAGCAATTTCAAACATTCATTATCAACAAAGAATTGTGTGACTTTCCCTTTTAATTAACCAAAATTTGTTCCTTTCACCAATTTTCAAAGATAATCATGTGATTTCAGTTTCCCTCCCTTTGAAAATCTCAATAAAAATGTTTGCGTGAGATCTGCCCTAAACTTTCATAGTGAAAAGTGTTGTGCTCATCATATGCTCAGAATCTGAGACTGGGAGTCACGAGTATGCTATCTTACACAGCCTCAATCCTGGGACAGAGCACAGACTCCAGGCTCAGCTAAGGGCTCCTTGACCAGCTTAGCAGGGACGAAGGCTTAGAGAAGGCCTCCTGTAATATGAACAAGACTCGAGTCCAAGTGTCAGTAGAAACCAATCTCCTGTAGCAAGTACACAATTTGTGACTGAGCTAATCCAGGTTAGGATCTCTTTTGGGATCCAACCCTAGAACTCTGCTCCAGAAAGAGTGGGAGTTCATATGGAAGCATCAGACCCTTTCAATTTCTCATGCTGCCTGGCCTCTTCCCCTAAAGAATGATGATATATCTTCTCAGACTTCTCATTGCAGGAGTCACTGAAATGGGAAGCAAGAGCAAAGTTTTCTTGGAGATTCACTCACATTTCCATACCTTTGGAAAATCTGTTTCTCTAGAGGGTTAATAAAAATGGTTCCAGCAACAGGAAACAAAAGAAAAGAAGGAGCAGTCCCACTGCACTCAGAAAGATGCAGTTGGGGTCTATATCAAAGAATGTGAAGTCAGAGTTCATCCATGGCTTCGTAGGGAAGTTCAGGGAAGACAGAGCATTATCCATGATCCCAAGCAAGGCTGTCTGAGGAAACTAGGCTCTGAATGGAATGGAACCCTGCCTGCATCACAGAGTGTGGGAGTCACACAAAGGGACCCCTGTGAGGGTATATGCTCACTGTCCCTTCCTCAACCAGCCGCACAGCAGACTCCTCTTGTAACTCTTCTGTTCCATTTTCCAACTCCACTCCTATATAACATGGTGTAAACCCAGGAAACTATTCTTTTTAGGCTCTGTGATACCCAGCTTTTAGCTTCTCTTCCCTTTACCCTTGGAACCAGTCACTAGGACCCATCAATTCTACTGCCTAGAAAATCTGACATACTCCCTGGAAGTTTAGTTGGTCCCCAGACACCCTACCCTGAATCTATGTGTCCTCAAGCCATTTACATCAGAATATACTTGCCTTAACTCCCATGGAAAATTGAAAGTTCTTTTAAACTTACTTTTTGAATTTTGAAGAATAAGGTTTTTTTGTTTTTTTTTTAAGCCAATCTCCAATATCTTCAGAAGGGTGATTCAATCAACTTAAAATGAATTATTATTCACAAAAATAAAATTAGTAGGGCCAGGGAGATAGCTCAGTAGAGTAAGTGCCTGCCTGATAAGCACAAGGGCCTGAGTTCAATTCCTAGTTCTGCAAAAAATTAATTAATTTAGTATAAAATAAATATGTACAAAAGTACAGTTTTAGACTAATGTTACATTTCTGTAATTCCAGAATTCATGGAGACTGGCCCTGAGACAGAAATTTGAGCCCAATAAAGCAGAACTCACAGGAAAAGAAATTAGCATTTCCCTTTGCAAAATCTTTCGGCTCCATGCAAGCGGCAGCTCAGACAACCACTTTCCCCTTAGGAATGAAGATGTGCAGTTTCTCACCAAAGTGCTGGGCTTTTCTCACTGGTATGGGAGACACACCCAGCAGTTTTCTCATGGGCATTGCCTCCCCTGTATGGGTGATAGGGAGTACCATCACTGATAAATCCAATAAATGGGATTATAAACTAGTTTCCCAACATCCTAACATCCTGAGATGCACAGGATATGCTTTCTTCCAAGGCTAAGATAGAGTTAGCTGCTAGAATGACTAATTGCCTTTGTTTCATTTCTGTATCTACTTGATTGTTGTGACAAACTGTATGAAATGGAACATCCTTAGTTCTGGACCCAGCTTAGTTTTGAACATTTCTAGTAGGTGTGTCATGCACTGATAAAACTCCATAATCCCTCCTGACTATCCTGCAGGAATTTGCAAGCTAAGAAACACATGCTTCTGGTGCACCACTGAGTAAAGTTTATGTTGAAGAAGGGATCAACTCTTTCACAACCCAGGAGCTGCCCCTCCCCTGCCAGTACAACAGAACCTAAAGAAGGATAGTATGCCTCAGGAACAGCATGCTAAAGAACACTGATAAGGTAAAGGAGCCCAAGGAGGAAGGTCCATCCTGTTAGATGGAAGGAAAGCCTTATCACATCCCAGATAATACTTAGTAATCAGGCCTGGCCTAAAATTGGATTGCACCAGCATTCCCAAACAGGAGTGGCCTACAATAAGAATTGACTCATAGGGGTGGTGGGTTTGAGGGAGTGGCCTGCCTTAACAGAAGTTCATGGTGGGTCAATCCTATCCAATCTAAGTCAAATGAAGCCAACAACCCCAAGTAGAGTGTGGGAGTCACCCATGGTGAGCAGCTCTCTAATGACTCACAGGGCAGGCTTGGAAGGAGAGCAGCTTGCAAAGAGGTACACTGCATAGCCAGTCTCAGAGGGAGCCTAACAAAACCTACATTGCAAGTAGGAAAATTAGAAAGGACCATGATGAGGAGGAAGGATCTCAAGGTGACAATGGCCAAAGTCACCAGAGAAGGTTGAAACTGCATGAGTTGTCCACACTGGAAAAGTTTACGAATCTAGAACCTGGATAAAGTGTGTGTGTGTGTGTGTGTGTGTGTGTGTGTGTGTGTGTGTGTGTATGTGTCTGTATCTGTGTGTGTGTGTATGTGTGTCTGGAATGAAGTGTGTGAGTGTGTAAAGTGATGTGTGAGTCAGAGGTTCTTGAACTCAGCTTGGGACTGAGACTAGACAACACCTGAGCAGCTGGCTGGTCCAACTGCTGAGCTAGAACTAAAGCAAAAGTCTGAGAAACAGGCCCAGCTGTGTCAGTGAGACTGGAGGAATGCAGCATCTTTTCTTCCTTTTTTATTTTTATGTATTTAGTACAAGGACTCACTATGTAGATTGGACTCAGTGATTCTCCTGTTTTCAGCCTTCCAAGCGCTGGGATTGCAGGTGCATGCCACCACATCCAGCCTCAATCACTGTCTCAGCATGCTCGAGGGATGGGGCAGCAAGGCACAATGAGGATTGAATGCTGGCTGCTGTGCTCTGCCTAAGCAGATGCTTTTAGTCCACTGAGCTATCTGGCCAGCCCTACATGCTTTTGTTTTAAAGCAAGTAAGAAGTGAGACAATATAAGGGGCAGTTCCAGCCTAGGGCTGAATAGCCAAAACACTTCAACCCCATGGGGATTTTACATGAAAAATCAAGTCTTAATTTTTAACTAATTAGTAAGTATACTTTTGGTTTTCAACTTGAATTAATTAATTGGAGTGTTTGAAAGCATTTTTTGTGCACTGCAAATTCTTGAATTGCTATTACAGAGTAAGTTGCTCTTTTCTCTGCTCTCTATTGGTTTAAGATAAGAACATTGTGTTAAATGCAGTCAAATTTGCAAAGAATCTGAGAGACAAAGGAGGGAACACTTTAAAACACAAGCAGCTGCAGCCAGCTTTGCTGTACAAGGTTTATAGCAATTATAAGAGTGAATTGGGTAACCCTTGGGTGAAATGGGAAGGGAGATGTACAAACTCACCTCATTAGAATATATGCAAAAGAACTTTGTACTGTAAAATTGGAGTAAATTAACCCCACAGAGGCTGAGAACTCTTTAAGAAATTGATTGGACATCTTTGATCTGGGGTGACCTGTCAACAGGCAGTAGATATGGGATGACTGGAAGGGAATATTACGCAGGGACTGGAGATAGAGAATGGGGACCAGGACATTCAAAATAATTTCCCTACATTGACTCATGGCTGAATGTTGTTCAAATTTGGCCTGCATAGCTTCAACCCTGTCTGGAAACATACTGTACAACATTTGTGGCACAAGCTGTGCCCAACATAAGAGGTGGAAGGGAAACCCACTCTTGCAGTAGCTACAAGAGCGAAAGCAAAACAACAGGGAACCCAAGAAAAACCAGTCACATAGGAAACGCAGAAGAGACAGGAATCATCCCCTTACACATCAACATATTTGCCTCTACCAAGGGCCATACATGGACAATCAGGGTCAGAAAGCAGTTATTCTCTGGTCACCCCTTCTCAGAAAAGAGGAAACTCCCCAAGGAAGAAAAAAATGAAGAAATCCTTAATAAATGACTGGCAGAGAAAGCCAGTCATCTTTGATCAGGACATAGAAGGGCCCTACAGATTCCCTCCATAAGAACATGGCAACTATTTCTTGTGACACAGAGGGTCAAATCCAAAGGGAACAACCAGCCTTAATTTATCAGTCTTTTCAACCACTGACCTCAAGTGGAAGCCTCATGCCCCCTCCTATATGGAAAAGCCACAGACGCTCGTAAATACAACGCAACACACCTTCCAAACAGGCAATCTAAATTGGGCAGATGGTAAACAGCTTCTCCTGACATTACTCAATACTTAAGAGCACTAGAAAGTGACTCGGGCAGCTCTCCACTGAGTAGAAGACTATGTTCCTGCAGGAGTGACAAATGTCCAAGCATATACTCAAATCTAATTCCCTGATATTGAACCAAATTAGGTCACAAATGTTGTGGCAGGGATGGATAGTCTAATAAAATATGAAGAAGCTTTCCTGGAAGGCTTGAAGAGGAGACCAAAAAAAGCTGTAAATATGGAAAAATTTTCATAGGTGTTCTGAAAACCAGACAAAAGTCTCCATCAGTTCTATGAGAGATTTTCTGAGATATTTTGGCTGTATACTCTGTTTAACCTGGAAGCAGCCTGAAATCAATGCATGGTAAATGCAACTTTGTGAGACAAGCCTAAAGAGACATCAGGTGGAAATTGTAGAATGTAGCAGGCTTTGCTGGCATGAGGGATGCTCAGCTCTTAGAAGTAGCTACTAGAGTACATATTTACTGTTATGAAGAAACCAAGGCAGAGGCCTACTGAAAGCTTAAAAAAGGCAGATCTGCTAGCTATAGCACTAATGGGGAAAAAGACAGAAGTCACCAAGGATGGGGGCAAGGGACAGAGCAGGATAAATGTCTAACTGGACAGGTACCCAGGAGCTGACAGATATTAGCCCAGAATCAATGTGCGCAATGCAAAAAACTAGGACATTACAAGGATGAATGCTCAGAAAAAGACAAAAACGATAGTGGAGACTATAAAACCAAAGGCCTTATCACCAGTGGCTACTCACAAGGAGAACAGGAAACATATGATTGGACTGGTAGGAACTGAATTAGGCCAGGCTGGGCTCTATCTCCATATTCCCCAAGGATCTCATGGTCACAGTGAAAATAACAGGCCCTCTGATGGGTTTTATGGTGAACAGCAAAGCTGAATACTCAGTAGTAACACAACCCATTGAATCACTGTCTAAGAAATATGTGACCATTGTGCAAACTACCAGTCCAAAAAAAATACCATTTTATTAACCTAAAAGATATGCCATAGGTGGGGGGGACAGTGAGTATTTCAAAGATGAGATCGTATTTCTCTCAAACTGTCAACTTCCATTGTTAGAGAGGGGCTTGCTTCAAAAGCTACAAACCCGAATTACCTTTGGTCTGCAATAAGATCTAGCTAATCCTGGTCCAAACAAAAACTATGGTGCTAAGCCTCACTGTCTCACAATCAGAAGAATGGAGATTGTTTTCAGACAAGTCAAGCCAGGAATAGGTGAGCTACTTAGGCTGGTGCACAAAACTCCTGGAGTATGAGATGAAGATAACTCCCCAAGGCTGGCTATAAATCAGCCATCAGTGATAGTGTAATTAAATCCAGGAGCAACTCTAATTAGAAATCACCAATACACCTCTCCACAGAAGACCATATAAGGCATTCAAGAACATTTGAAATGGCTCTTAGATCATAGAATCTTAACAAGATTTCAGTCCCCTTGGTTCAGCCCACTTTTCCCAGTCTATAACCCTCGGATCAAAGAATACAGACCAGCAGAAGCTCTGCATACTGTAAATCACTCGACCAAGGCCACTCACCTTACAGTGTCCAAAGCCATACATACTGAAAGGATTCATTCCAGCAAGTGCTGTCTGCCTTACCTGCTTAGAGTTAAAGGATGTTTTTTTCTGTCTGTGCCTTGTATTAGTTAGTCAACCAATCTTTGCATTTCAAAGAGAGGATCCTGTCACAAGCATAAAGGGACAGCTAACTTGGACAATGCTTCCCCAAGGGTTCCAAAACTCCTCTACAATCTTTGGAGAGGCTCCAGCTACTGATCTTAAAGCTTTCCTTACACTAAGGAACAACTGCACCTGGCTACCAAATGTCGATGACCTTGTTGTTGCAGTCATAGCCCGAGAAGGCTGTTACCAGAGAAACTAAACACCTACATTACGCTGCAACTCTGCATAGATGTTGATGTTCCCATGGAAAAATTGTGATGGGATGAGGAAAATATAGACAAGAGAGGCTTGCCAGATTCTACTGCAACAGGTGGCCAGGCCTGGCGTGTGTGTTGGGGGTCGGGGGGGAATCTGCCACGCTCTGGCCAGAACGTACTCCATCAGACAGGCCTGGTGTGGGAACCCTACAGCAGAACTCCTTGTGGAGAGCCAAAGGGCATGTCTCACACAACTAATCCATGAGCAGAACATCTTGCCAAAGGGGCACAGAAGGTCTATTTCCATGGGCTACAGCAGGAAGAAGCTAAGCAGAGCAACTGGGCCCACTTGCATGAGTTCAAACTTGGTAGATCAGGAACCAGTAACCTAAGACGCTTTGCTAGACCCAGATCAGTGAGAGCATTTTCTCTCTTTCTCTCTTGATTGAGAGAGGGGGCAGAAAGGTAACCAGGGTGAACTGGTCTGCCTGAAAGACTACAGGTACAAAAGGGGAGGTGTTCAGACAGAACTTAGGGGAATTAACTTAAGTACAAAATCCCAATCGAATATCTGATTAGCTTTAGTCATAATGTTTGTTCTTGGAGTCTAAAAGGAAAACTCACTAGCTACAAAAGTTTGCCAACTGCTAAATCTCACTGCCCATTATTAGTGTTGCTAATTATAGTTTTGTAAATAAAGAACTGCAATTGCCTTAACCACATAATCTACCTTGGTTAATGATATTAGTATATGATAAGGTAATAGGTGCACCAAAGCTCTACACCAAAGGTCAGAAGACAGTGCTATACAAAATTACAGAGAGAAAAAGCAAAATGCAGTCTCAAGCCTTGAGCCCACTTAGAACAAATGCAAGAGACACAGCATACAAGAAATTGGAAATAACACACCTGAAATCTCTGAAATAATAGCATCTAAGGTAAAGAAACATCTACAGAAAGGCATAGAGGAAATCATATCAGAAGTAATCTCTGAAGTAAAAGAAAAACAAATGATAACTATAATGAAAGAACTATAAAGGCTTCTAAAGAAGACACTGATAAAAAATAGAGGAGAATAGAAAAATGATGGAATCATTGAATGCACAATATAAGAAAGAAATAGAATGAATGAAACAGATTCAAAGAGATACACATGAAATTAAAACCTCAATCAGAAGCTGGGAAAACCATTTGAATAAAAGTGAAGATAGAGTTTCAGACCTTGAAGACACCACTGCATCAAGGAAAACGGTAACAAAACATCTCTTAAAAACAATTAGGATGCAGTAAAAAATAATTCAACACCTGCAAGATGATTCAAAGATGAACAATGTGAAATTAATAGACATCAATCAGAAAGAAGGAGTAAACACAAATGATATAAAAAGAATATGGGTAGAAGTCATAGAAAATTTCCCAAACATGGGGAAACAATTTGACATTCAGGTAACCATAGCATATAGAACTCCAGATAACATCAACCCAATTAAAACCACATCCAGACATATAATAATCAAGATCCCAGAAATCCAGCACAAGAACAATATACAAAAAGCCTGTAGAGAAAAAAACAGATCACATTTAAAGGAAAACCCATCAGAATAATGGAAGAGTTCTCTTCACAAACCATGAAGTCAAGAAGAGCATGGACAGCCGGGCGTGGTGGCGCATGCCTGTAATCCCAGCACTCGGGAGGCTGAGGCAGGAGGATTGTTGTGAGTTCGAGACCAGCCTGAGCTACCAAGTGAGCTTAAGACCAGCCTGAACTGCATAGTGAGACCCTGTCTCAAAAAAAAAAAAAAAAAAAAAAAAAAAAAAAAAAAAAAAAAAAAAAAAAAAAAAAAAAAAAA
>PVKA01031487.1:0-26233 GCA_004027165.1 Ctenomys sociabilis | reverse complement strand
ATCCATTGCCAGAGGCCTAAACATGGCCTGGGAAATCCAGCAAGGCTTGGCCAGTGACTCCATAGGCTTAGTATGTGGTGTGCGGTTAAAGGAGCCTCTCTCTGCCCCACACACCCAGGCCTGGCCCTCACACTCACACAGCAAGCTAGGCTCTCCCTGCACACACGTTTATGGGTCGAGGCCAACCCAGCGCCTCGACTTCGTCTGTTCGTGGGCCTCGTGCAGGAGGCTCGCGGCCACAGCCACCTTACACATCGTGCGTGTGAACACAGAAGCAGTGCCCGCCCCCGAGACGACCGTTCACCACCAGGGACTGCAGGCAGCTTACTCTTTATCGTGCAGATCTTGCCGCTCATCACAGATACTGGAAAACTAAATCCTGCCCCGAGTGACTGTGGTCTCTGGGTCATGTAGAGTTCAAGGAGCCTGCTTTCCTTTCTTTGCTATTAGTTATTTAATCTATTTTCACCTCATGCTCGATTTCTCTTTCTCAGGCTTTGGAAGTTGCTTGTAGCAACTTCTGAAAGTGCTTATGATTTACAAGCATCGCATTTAGAAGAAACTCCACACCCTTTAGAGTCACCTCTACAATCAGGCTCCCCCGGGCCTGAGATGCATTACTGTGAGGCTGAATCCCTTGCACCCATTTACCTCCCATCTGGATCTTCCCGGAGTGGGTGAGCCCAGGAGGCCGAGGAAGGCAGGCCCAGGATGTTTGTGCGTTCACCAACCCCAGACTCTGGGGGCCTTTGTCAGGCTGTGGCAGTAAAGAGGCTCCTGCCTGTCCACGGAGGAGCCACGGTGCCACCCAGAGAGGTGCCATCCACAGAGTCACAGACTGGCCCCACAGGGCTAGCAGCGAGGGCCAGGAGCAAACCCTCTCTTGCTTTTACTTATTGAAAATCATGAACAAGCTTTGTGCTGCCCCTGAACAGTCATTTATGAATTTAAAAATGGCAAAGTACCCATGGCCACCAGTTCGTCTAACGACACGCTTTTTGGCCTTGAGAAAGGTGCATGAGCCAACACAGAACGGGGGGAAGAGTGGGAAGCAGATGCTGCCGCCACAGCAGGTGCAGAGGCCTGGCCTGCCATCCCTTCTGGCTAGAAGTTTCCTAGCAAAGAAAGCCACCGAGCCTCAGCCCTGCACAGCGAAGTGTGGCCCTTCTGGGCTGTGCCTCTCGCTGAGCACGGTACAGGCCTGGGCGGTCAGCTTCTCCCCCCACTGCATCTGTGACTCGGACCCCAGGGCTTGTCCCCTTCAGTCACAGGTCTGGTGACCAAGGGATAGTGTCCAGTCACCCCACTGCATGCAATCATAAGCTAAATGCGAGGAGCCGCTCATTCACCTGTGTGCAGTTGGTGTTTACCTGACAACAGGAATCCAGCAGTAAACACGGTACAGAGCTCCTATCATGGGGCTAATGCTATAGGAAAAGGAGACAAATAGAAGCCTTAACCCCGTTTATATATAACATAGCCCCTGGCAATGACAGATGCTGTGACAAGCAGAAAGCTGCTCTGGGCAGTGATTAGAGGAGCTTTGCTGAGCTGGCCTTTGAGCCCAGTGCTCATGAGAGAGGAGTGAGCAGTTGAGTACAGTGTCTGAGGGATCTGCAGGTGCTCAGGGGAAGGAAGATTCTAGCAGACAGCATGAGGTACTCTCCAAAACAGCTGGTGTTCATGCAGTGCTTACTATGTGTCAGGCAGCCATCATTATTTCAATAGTCCTGTGACATAGATACAGCTATGCTCCCACTGTACAGATGGTAAAGCAGAGACCAAAGGACCACCTAGTTTGACTCAGATCACATAGCTGGGACACAGTGGTTGGAGCTTAAGCCTGTGTCAGCTGAGCCAAACCCCTGTGTTCCTAACCCCCACTGCTGGAGTGGGGGAGCCTCTATGATCCTTCGGGCAGGGCATGTAGGAAGGAGAAGGAGTAGAGCAGCTTTAGCTGCTCTTTCTGCAAATCCACTTTATCATTTTTTTCTTTCTTACTTGGAAACTAGGAAATCAGCCTAATGTTTAGGCTTCCTGAGTCTTTGCTGCTTCGTTGTTTTATGTGGTTTACCATATGGCAGGTGTCAGGAGGCAAATGCATGTCACTGGGGTCTCTAGGTTCATTTCAGGACTTCCTGGGGTGGCTATGTCACTGTTTCAAGAATGTGGCAGGTAGAACTCAGCCTGGTAAGGTTGTTAGTTCTGAGGTCACAAGCCAGAATCCGAAGGTGGACATCCGGGTGGATACCTTATTCAGTACAGCCACAAGAATACAGTGTGACGTGGCAGAAATGCTGACAGCTTGGAGTCAGTTTGCAGTGTTGTAGATTCAGACCGAAGGCCATGGGTGGAGGAAGCCTGCCACATGATCCTAAGGAAATAACCCAGCAGGCCCGGAGACCCACCCTGAGCCTGCAGACTCCGTTCTACCTGTGGTCCTGTTCTGTGCACCCTTCCTCAAGGCAGTGGTTTTGGCGAAGGACCCCGCCCATCGCTGCCCCAAGAGAGAGGAGGCTCAAAGTGCATCTCCCAGGGCAGAGCGCAGCCCCTAGCTCTTGGGTGTGAAATGCCAGCTTACTGCAAAATTTCCCCAGTATTTATCCATGCAGAATGGCGGGTTCTTCTGTTGGCTGTCCACTGTTCTCAGCCAGCCCACAGGAAGCAAAGCAAGGGCTGTGAAGGGGTCACTGCAGGCAGAGGCTACACTGAGTTTGCCCCATATCAAGACAAGTGGGAAATATTTCCCAGATCCCATTCCTGATATTCCTGTGTCCATTGCAATGCTGTTCACAGCTAAGTATGGAAACCAATGCAGCAGCTGTTGATGGATGAATGGATAAACCTCTCAAACTTACATATGCAATGGAACATTATGCAGCCTTTAAAAAAACAGATACTGCCATTTGCCACAATTCAGGTGAACCTAGAGAGCTTTTTGCTAAGAATGTTAACTGATCCAGAATAAAAAATACTACATGGTCTGACTTGCATGGAGAATCTGTTTTAAAAGGTCAAATACATAGCAAGAGGCTAGAATGGTAGTTACCACGGGTGGGGATTCAGGGTGTGGATGGTGAAGAGAACTTGCCTGAGGGTAAAAGCTTGCAGTGTGGTAGGATGAAGAAATCTACACAACCAATGTGCAGAGGAGCGGAGCTGCTTGGCATTTCTGACTGTTTATTAGTGTTGTGCTATGTATTGAAAATTTGCTGAGAAAGTAGACTTTAGGTGCTTTTAATACATACACCACTTTAAAGTAGAGAGTGAGAGAGGGGAGGGAACTAGAGGAAGGGTGGAAGGTGATGATAGATTCATTACCTGTAATAACCATTTCGCCACGTATAAGCATATCAAAAACATCACTTTATGCCTCAAATATGTACAATAGAAAATAAATTTAAAAATTAAGGAAACACTTTTTGGGGGCTAAGGCAGGACGATTGCAAATTCATACCGAGTCTGGTTAATTTAGGGAATTAGCAAAAAACCTAAGTCTCAACAAATTTTATATACACATACACACAGACACGTACATACACACATACATATACAGATACATAATTCATATGTATATATGGAGGGAGAGAGAGAGAGAGAGAGGGGAGGAGAGACTGGGAATGTAAATCAGTGTGAAGGTCTGGGTTCAAGTTTAATAAACACATTTGGATAAAAAAAAAAAACTAAGATATATGATATACGTGCACACTGGGGTGGCTGCAGAGATCATTAGTATTTAAGGCATGATTTCTGAGCAAATCCCTTGTGTGTTCCAGGCCTTTGTTTCCCCCTCCAAGAAGCTCATGGGAGCACCTGCCTCAGGATTACTACGAATAACAGTGCGTGAATAACACACACACACCCCTACCCATGGGGGTGGTGCAGTTGGAACTGTCCCTGAGAAATATTTTATTTTATTTTGATGAAACCGGGGATTGAACTCAGACCCTTGTGCTTGCCAGGGAAGCACTTATTCTACTGAGCCATCTCCCCGGCCCCTCTTCTTTTTTTGGTGGAAGCCGGGATTGAATTTAGGCCTTTGTGCTTGCCAGGGAAGCATAGTCCCCGAGAAGTGAAGCGACCCTTAAGTGTTGGCTGGAAGAGCCAGGTAATGCAGATGGTGGCATTTGTTTACATTGAAAAACCAGGGACAGCCAAATAGATTAGTGGATTAAAGCGCCAACTTAGGCAGAGCAAAGGGGCAGGGGCTCGCTTGAGACTGGGCATGGTGGCAGGCGCCTGTAATCCCAGTGCTTGGGAGGCTGAAAACAGGAGGATCTCTACGAGTCTGATCTATGTAATGAGGCCCTGTACTAAATACATTAAAGAAAAAACAAAAAGTCAAAGGAAGAAAGAAGACACCTGGAAAGACCTTCCAGCTGAAACACCCTAGACTAGAGTAAGAGGAAGAAAAGAAAGAAAGAAAAACAGACAGAAAGAAAGACAGACAGAAAGAAAATCAGAAAGAGAAAGTTCCAGGCTGTGAAAAGATGCAGCCACTTAATTATGCAGGGAATGGCTTTTACCTGGGAAAACCTTCTTGGCTGGAGCCACGCGGTGGCTCTTGGCTGGAGCCACGCGGTGGCTCTTGGCTGGGCGTGGACTACAGCGGGGCTCCAAGAGCTCTCTGAGAGCGGAGGAGGAATGTTAAGTGCAGGCGGCATTGTTGTTAATTAATTTCTTAAGCGCTGCAGTAATCAGGAGGCTCATTAATGTGTTTTAGCCTGCCTTTCATTTAGAGAATGAGTAGCAAATGTAAAGGCAGAGCTCTTGGAAATCTTAAAAATCCTTCACTGCTGTAGAGGGAGGGAGAAACCTTGGCAGGTCTCGAAGGAAAAGAAAAGGCCCACAAGGGCTTCTTTAATCACATGAAAGAGGAGCAACTCTAACTCAACAGCAGCAGAGGCTCCCTGTGGTTTTTCAAAATATTATCATTTGGACCTGGCTGCTCCTCTCCTGTTGTACAATGTTTAAAGATGCCACGCTCCATCCATATTTATATATCTCCCAGCAGGGAGTGAAATCCTGAAGGAGAAATTCCTGGGCCAGGGCTTGGCGGGCGCTTCCTGAGGAGGCCGCCTTGAGGTCGTCACTGCGATGTTCTGGGAGAGGGGACAGGCTGGGGATGGACAAGTGGCTTCTCCAGTTCTTCAAGGGCAGCCTCAGGGTGACACCCACCTCCTCCCACCAACCAGGCTGGGCTCCTCTCAGCTCCAGGCGCTGCACTAATTCCTCCCTCTCTGTGTGGCAGGTGTGTTTCAGAGCACTCCGTAGACCAGACAGGTTCTGCCCCCTACTTGGCGAGTACACAAAAGCTTAGTAGATGCCTCCCGGGTGAGCCCTCTGGAGGGCTTATCATTCTCACGAGTGTTGCTGGCAACCACTGGCACACGGTAGCCCACAGAGGAAGGGGCTTTTATTCTTCTCCAGTTTTCTATCCTGGGCTTTCTGACAAAAGTCACCATCCAGGTGAGCGAACAGCCAGCCAGAGCTCGACTGCACTTCCTGCCTTTGCATCTTCCCCTCTGATCCGCATAAGTCTGAAGTACCTGCTTGCACCCTCTTCCCACCCCCAGTGAAGGAAGGAGGAGGCATGCCCTCCATCTACCCCCATCTAGAGTAGGATCCACCTCTGGTGGGGTCACAGGAGCCCACCGGAAGCAGAGCTTCCTCTGAATTGAGGAGGAATGCTGAGTGCTCTGTGCTACCACCCCACCCCCAACAACACAAGTTATTGAACATATACCCTGCCCCACTTATCCCCCACCTCTCCCAGGGAACCTTGAGTAAAGCTCCTGCCCTGCAATCCCAGCCGGCCTTTCCTCTTAAATTTAGTCTCACAAATATTTAAGGGGACATACCACACTCTGAGCCCTGTGGGAGGTGCTGGGAATGGAACAGAAATAGGTTATGTCTCTACTCTTAGGAGCAGCCTGGAGAGCAGCCCAGTGACTGGGGGAGCCTGGGAGGGGATGAGGACACAGCCTAGGCTTCTGGAGAAGGGATGGGAGCTGGGGGTGGTCCCCTGGGCTGCAGGGCAGGTGGGCGATCCAGAGGGAGGCAGGGAAGTGTGCTGTGTGGCTTCAGGCACCTCTGGTAGTAGTTGCTGCACACATGCAGCTGACGGCTGGGAAAGTTGTTCCGGATCTAGGTTGCTAAGTGGAACTGAATCTCATGCACGAGGAAGCCCTTGCATGCTTGGCACTTATTCCATGAGACTTTGTCCAATGAGAATTTGCAGCAAGGGGGACAGAGCAATTTTTCTTCTTATTTAGTCACTAGTATCTTAGCTCAGAGAATGCCTCCAGAGAATTTTGAAGAACTAACCTCACAGATGAGTTTTATATGGTGTACTCTGAGAAGTTTACCAGCCATATTCTAACAGAGTCATTCCTCTGTTATGCTAACTTGATATTTGAATATTTGATCTACAGCTACTTGGTCCAAAGTCAGCAGCACTTTTGTGTTTTGTTGAGAGATTTGCTCTTCTCTGAACTGTTCATACTAGCAAGGAATTATTCCCAGTGCCCTCCTGTACAAAGGCACTGTCACATCACGAGCGCACTTTGTCATATAGGAGTACACAGTGCTCTTTGTCAACTTCCGGTTTGTCATTACACAACACCCCAGATCAAAGTCTCAAAGGTAATAAGCAGCATAGCACAGCATAGAATAGTCTTTTTTTTTTTTTTTCTTCTGTATTTCAGCATGTGCAGGGTCTCACACTAGATTGGACTGGTAGTGATTTTCCTATTTACAGCCTCCCAAGTGCTGGGATTATGGGGGCCACCACCTCCAGCCTCAATCGCCTTCTCCAGGCATCCCGGGCAGGGGAGGGGCCAGCACAGAAGGCCCCAAGGATCCAACCCCTGGCCTCTGAGTTTGCTTGCAGATGCTTTAATCCGTTGAGCTGTTTGGCTGGCCCAGAAAAGTCTTAATTGCATACTAACTGTGCCAAGGCTGAAGTTCAGAGAAGTGAGGTTTATTATCATGGTAGCTTTTAATCCTGAAATATGTCTCACTCTTTAAGAGTTTTGCTACATTTTAATGCTTTCTGAAGACTAAATGAAATAGTGAGTGGAGAGTTTAAAAACTGCTCTGCCAAAGTAAGCATATAGTCCAGTGGATGGATGGAAATGATCTACGGTGACAAACAAGTTTGGTGGCTTTTTATGTTGATTATTTTGGTTTCATTTAATGGCCACATCATTCTATAATGATTTGTGTTTATATCTTGGTACCATAATTTGACTAGAAGGATTTTGAAGGCCAGGATCTTGATAGATTTCTTTTTTAATGTCGCTCACCAAATCTAGCACCTCCATGCAAAAGATGCTCAATAAATACTCTATGTGCATTGACTACATACTAGAGGAGCTCTGTAAGTGAGTAAGAAAGCACTGAGCGCTACAGGACTTGGCAAAGGATTACCTACTCCCCAGTCATTTTCTTTGCCCCAACTTCTCATCTCAGGAAAAGGCACAGGACAGAGGTTCGCAGGTGGGCAGTGAGCCCTAGAGACTGCAGACAATGCTGCCTGACTGGTTGGGTCGCATACCTTGGCTTATCATCATGTCTCTGTTCCTCCATTGTACACTGGCCCAGCAGACCTCACTGACCCCAGCCTTGGGGCCTGGATGCAACCAGGCTGTGGTACAAATGGACTCCTCCCCAGGTCCGCAGAAGCCCAGGGAGGGTGGCTCCTTCTTAGGCATCACCTATATAACATGTTGGGGCAGACCAGTTTGGCTCCTTCCTGCCTTACAAATAATTAACCATTCAGTCTCCAGGGAGACATGCCAGGAGCCCCAAGGCCATCCCTGCAGTGCAGACGGCTGCCAGACGGAGCACCCATTTCAAAGGACTGATTAGGACAAGCACTGCATGTCACTTGAGCAAATCCAGGCACCTCTCCCCTCAAGTCCTAGGCTGCGGGCACATGTGCCCACAGATGAAGTCACTTTACCCTCCGCAGTCTGGTGCTACTCCCGAGGCACCAGCTTTATTTCTCCCGAAGCTCAACTCCCTTTGATTTGGCCAACGAAGAATGATGCAAAGTTCCTGAAGTCATCTGCTCAGGGAAATGAGCCCAAGCGCAGTACATGATACTCTGCTGCTTTTTCAAAGCTCATCGGTCAGCCGGTCTTAGAAGACACACAGAATCATGCCACCAAGTAAAGACAAGAATTATTTGAGGTAGCAAATGTATTAGATGTAGGTAGTAATGAGGAATAAAATGCCAAACCCAGCCCAGTGATACACTGCCTATGTTTCTCTCTCTTATTCCAGCTATATGTATTGATTCATTTTTCCCAGCTATATCTATTTATGTATTTTTTTTTTTTCGAAATAGGGTCTTACATGTAGTTCAGGCTAGGTATGAACTCTCACTGGTGGCTATAATCTTGTGTGGTTGTCCTTCCTGCCTCAGCCTCCTAAGTGCAAGGATTACAGATGTGCACCATCACACCCAACCAGCTAGCATTATTATCAACACAGAGTGGTTGCGGGATGATAGGATCTTTTCTCAAAAATGAATGGAGTTGCAAGTGGATTGTCTGATGAAGAGACAGCGGAATCCTGAAAACTACGTAGATAAGACATGCTAAGGACAGGGAGTCCGCCCTAAGTCCAGCACTGTTCTTGGCCCACAGTGCCCCTGGCTGAAAATGGGCAATGAGAAGGCTCTGCGTGTGTCAGGGAAACAATAGCCTAAAAAGAGTTTCAACCCCAAATTAAAAATATATATATAAGCAGTTTTATTCAGTGTCTCTTGGATCACCCTTTTGATCTTACATATATTGCATTTCTGATCTAGTAGAAAGCACAAGAGATAGGCTGGGAGCGACAGTCAGGACCTCCTTCTACTGGGGAGACTGGCTAAGCTGGCTAGTGTGGCAGGAGAGACTGCAGCAGCTGAGAGGTTTTGTAAAGTAAGCACATCTGAAGTTTCTGCTCTGACTAGTATCTTTCTATATTATCTGATAAGGGTATCACACAAGTGAAAACTGACAATCCTTCAAAGAGTGATCGACAAATCCAAGACCAGAGGGAGAGATTTTGCATACCTTCCTTAGTAACTGATAGGTCAAATAGCCAAAAAAAAAAAAAAAAAAAAAAAAAATTGGTGAGTTTATAAAGATTTTCAACAACATGATTAACCAGTTTGTTAGAAAAAACATATATTGCATGGCACACAGCCACCGGAGAATACCCAGTCTCTTAATTACAGTCATTTGAAATATATCTTAACAGTTGCTTTAGGTGAGCCATGAGCCCCAAATCATAGAACTTTAATAGCATATTCAACATTTTTTAAGATACATATATAATCTCTGATTACCTGGGGAAAAGCTCATAAGTTGCAATACAGAAACAATAGACAGTGCATTTATGAAACCAGTCTTCTGATATTATCTCAGTCAGCTAACAAGCTGGGTGGAAATACACTACCAGCTTTATTGCATTTTATTTTTTTAGGGAAGGGTCTACAGGGTGTTCAGAGTCTTACTACTAGATCAGACTCATAATGTTTCTCCTGTTTATAGCCTCCCAAGAGCTGGGATTACAGGTGTGCACCACCACACCCAGTCTGGGCTGCCATCTCAGAGCGCCCTGAGCAGGAACGAGGCCAGCACAACATGTCAGGGATGGAATAGTAGTTCCTGTGTCTGTCTACACAGGTGCTTTAGTTCAGATAAATGGAGGAGCAGCAGCAGCTCAAGCAGACAGCTTCTCGCTCCTCCTTACATTGAAATGCGAATTACCTGTCCCAGGGCGGGTGCAGCGAGCACACCCACAATAATCAATCACAAACTCTAGAAGCCACCCCAAGACTGCATGAGGCTTTAGGGGGACACCTACACACAGAGCATAGCAAGCTCTCACCTGATTAACCAACCACTCATGGAGCAAACACAAGGTCCCACACATTTATCCTTTACTTTTCTACCTCAAATTTTTACTTCGTGTACTAGTAGCTGATTGTGCGTCTCAATACCTTTCCCTGAGGGATACAGGACGCAATTTGTGTTTATTGACTTAGTATGGTGAAAGGCAAAGTGTGTGAATGTGTGCAAAAGTGTCGGACCAAGGTTTACACCTACACATTGCTGCATGGAACAGTTTTTGCATGCAATTATCTGAGCATCACAGAGGGTTTAATAGATCTACACCACTCTAAGGTTTGTCTTATTGATCTTTTGTTTTTGAGACAAGGTCTTGCTGTGTAATGCAGGCTGAGCTTAAACTCACTATGTAGCCCAGGATGGCCTTGAGCTCACAGCAACCCTTCTACTTCAGCCACCTGAGAGCTGGGATTACATACCTCCACCGCCACACCCAGATAGAATTTACTTTAGAAGTTTTCTTTTTATGTTTCTGGTAGAAGTAGCTCAGTTTAGTGCAATGGCACATGCAAAACCAGATCTGCAAGTTTTGAGGGAGATCAAATGTGAATCACCAGGTTACTTATATGGATGATGCAGATGATCCACTATGGAAAAACACACGTATTCGTAACAGAAGAGGTGAATGAGTACATGGAGGAGATGTGTCAGTGAGGATGAGGGTGACACTGGCCGCATGCACCAAGGTTTCTGTGACAGTGAAATGGAGCTGGTATTGACTGGTACAAACATAGAGAATTCAGACGCCTTTGATTCACATGACAAACAAAACATCAATGGGACTACAAATTTGACTAGTTTAAATGATGGAAAACTGTCACACCACAAATACAAAAAAATAATCCAACATTAGAACTAGGTCTGAAATCATAATGAGGGTCTTGGCAGGGTGAAACATATTGGACAGAATGTCAGCACTGCCACTCAGTTGAAAGGTGTAAAAGACAGAATGCTACAAGATATTGTAAAAAATACACAAAGGCACAAATGCAAGTAAAATGCCCATGTGCACCAATAGCTATATTTAAAAATGCATTTATTATGCCACCTCCCTAGCTGAACTGAACATGTTCATAGATCTGCTGTACTTAGCAGGGATTCCTCATAGTAATCATGGGAATGTAAAAGAGTAATGGAAGAACTGATGAGTCAAAATATAGCCTAAAAATGTAAGCCTTTGTAGACGCAAAGCCTTACTATGCTTTCAATTTAGGATTTACCCTGGAACCCAGCCACCAGCTCCCTATTTATATAGTAGCAAACTGAATGATATTGTGAACAAGTTTGTTGCTTTGTTCTCCCAAACTAATCAAAATGTGACATTCAACAACTAGTTTAAGAGAGCCATACATTGTTGAGTGGACATGGCCAGTGGACATGAATGGTTTCCTAGTGTAAAGGTTACAGGTCCACATCAAAGTGTTGGCAGGGTTTTTCCCTGAGGACTGTGAAGGAGATTCTGCTCTGTGTCTCTCTTCTCATGGTTTGCTGGCACTCTGGCACACACTGGTTTTTAGAAGAAATATCATGATCTTCATCTTCACTTTGCATTCTCTCTCTCTCTCTCTCTCTCTCTCTCTCTCTCTCTGTGTGTGTGTGTGTGTGTGTATCCACATTTCCCCTTTTTCTGAGGTCATCGCAGTGGGCAAGGACCCACTCTACTTTAGTATGGCCTCATCTTAATTGAACTGATTGTACTTGTAATGACCCAATTTCCAAATCAGATTACATGTTCTGAAATACTGGCAGCCAGGACTGTAACATGAATTTGAGGAAGAGAGAATTCAAGCTGGATATGGTGGTGCACAGCTGCAATCCCAGCACTTGGGAGGCTGAGGCAGGAGGATTGCTGTGAGTTTGAGGTCAGCCTGGGCTACA
This sequence comes from Ctenomys sociabilis, assembly GCA_004027165.1. NCBI lineage: Eukaryota > Metazoa > Chordata > Mammalia > Rodentia > Ctenomyidae > Ctenomys > Ctenomys sociabilis. The sequence continues at coordinate 14,447 of PVKA01031487.1, read as the reverse complement.
TAATGAGTTCAAGGCCAGCCTGCACTACATAACAAAACCCTATTTCAAAAATAAATAAATAAATAAATAAATAAATAAGCAAAATATTTTAGTCCTCCCCCCAAAAAAAACAATTGGTTTACCAGTTTCCAGTTGATGTTACATTTGCTAACAGAGCATGTGCTGACTAGCAAAGGAATTGTAAACAGAAACAAGATATTCCAAATGAAATTTTGGAATGTGAAAACAGAGAATTATATAATCTTTAGATTTCAGAAAGGTAAGGCATTGGCCGCAAATATAGCAAAGGAAAAAACTGTTCATGCTGATGTCAACATTTCACCATCCTGGAAAAACATCGACGGGGAAACCGCAACAAAATGAAAGCCCGAGATGGAAACCTTCTACAACAAACCAAAGGTGGAGGAGATGTTGGTGATGAATTATGCAGCAGGTATGATGTCACGGGAAACACAAAGCACTTGGCAAGGGCTGTGCTTTACTCAGTCCTAATGTATGGCACATATAGTTTAATCGTTTCCAAAGAAAATAACAAGTGGAAAATATCACAGAGACATTTTCTTCGATAAGTGCAACTGGAGTTCATAAGAGATCTTTTACAGCAGAAGAAAAAGAAATGTTTCTCCCCAGGGAACTACACAAAAAATTGTGGAGCACATGGGTGAGCTCACAGGTGGACATGCTGGCACAGCATCACAGTGACCTACCAGAGAACGGGAAAACAAGAGAAGATGCCAACAAGAAAGGACAGGAAAGCAAAATACACATGGTATTAGTGTAAGCAGTACTTGTCATACGTGTAGACTGCCTTGGGTTGTGACAATTTTTTTTTCCAAACTGGGGATTGAACTCAGGCCAGGGAAGAGCTTATTCTACTGAGCCATCTCCCTGGCCCTGGGTGTGACAGTTGAAGTAAGTAGTGATAAAGTTTGTATTTTCCTTGTACTCCACATGGGTCTTTATTTATTTATTTATTTATTTTTTTGTCTTTTTGAGACAGGTCTCACTATGAAGTTCAGGCTGGCCTTAAAGCTCACTTTGTAGCTTAGGCTGGTCTCGAACTCACAACAATCCTCCTGCCTCAGCCTCCCGAGTGCTGGGATTGCAAGCATGCGCCACTATGCCCAGCTCGGGGCTTTATTTCTGATGTTATCTCTTAGCTTTTGTAAGCAAGTAAACAGCTGGTGTGAAAACGTTGATGTCTATTCTCAGTACTCTCTACACATGTGATATTTTATTCCATTGATACCTTCTTTCCCTTCTAAGGGCACATCATACAACACAGTAGGAAGCTCCTGATGAAACAGGAAGAGAAGAGAGGTGACAGGAGTGGCCTGCCACACAGGAAAGGAAAGCTATGCCCACGTGCTCTCAGTGTGAGACACAGAACATGTGGCTGTCATATGTAAAGACTGCCTTGGGTATGACAGTTGAAACAAAGATTATTTCTGGGGTAGACACTTTGTTCTTGTTTAGAGTGTAGCTCTTATAGGTCTTTATTTTTGATGTTATTTTTTAGAATTTTAAGCAAGTACACAGCTGATGTGAAAATGTTCATGTTTATTCTAAATGTGGAATACACATTAAGAATTTAATACTTTAAAAAAAAGAATACTTTATTTTATGTTCCTGTTAAATATACTTTGCATAATGTAATAAGAAACTCCTGACAAAACAGCATGACCCAGCCGCAAAAGACCAGGAAAGCAAAATACACGTGCTGTCAGTGAAAGTGATGTGTGTGTATGGAACGTGTTATTGTCATGTGTGTGGACTGACTTAGGTGGATAATTGAAGTAAAAACTATTTCTTTGCATGGTACAACCCACTGATGTTTTCATTCCAGGAATTTATTTCTGCTGTTCCTTTTTAGACTTTGTACAACAAAAGCTAGTCTATAATAAAAATTGGGGTTTTTTTTAAACAATAAATATTAAGAATTTAATACTTTATTTTTGTGTTTTTTTCTGTTAAGTATTCCTCATTGTTTGATATAATAAAACTCATAAAATTAAAATTAATAATTCATCAACGGAAATGCTATAAAGAATAAATATGGGAGTGACACAACCCTAGTTATGCTGCTTTATGACAAAAAAAAGTCCTATCTGCATGGCTGAGGAAGTGTTCCATCAGGTGGATTGAGCACTCGCCCTTTGGTTATTAGAGAGAGAGAGAGATCAAAAGAGCAGTGTGGAGAACCTCTCTTCAACTGAGTATGTTTAGGGCCCCACTGATGGATGTGCTAGTGGAGTTTGCTTTCTCCAGGGTGACCTGGAGGCTGGGTCTATCAACTTGCAGGACTGAGTTTCCCATGCTGGGTGCACGAGTAATTTTGCTGGTGGCTGCATGAGGGCTTCGTCTTTTGTTTGTGTCTCCCAGATGAGCAAGTTTTTTTTTTTTTTTTTAAGGGTCCCATCTAACCCAGGGACAGGGCATGGTGTGAAGGTAAAGGAATACCGAATAAGGGTGCTCCTTGTATTGGAGTGTCTCCTGACTCACAGTCCTGTCTCGGCTCAGAGGGAGCAAGTGCCCCTTGGCCTCAATGTTTTATGTACAAGCACTCGTTATGCTGGGGGTTAGAAGCCTCCAACTGCTGTAAAAGAACTGTTAAAAGCCCCTATATCTGCGGAGGAAGACAAAAAGATGGACTGTGCTTTAAAGGCAAAGGGATTGAGAGAAAACACTTCAGCAGGCACAGGGGCCAACAGTTCAATCCCCCAGACTGCTGCGCTGGGCCTGCCCCCAGGGTGCACTGAGATAGCAATTGAGACTTGGAACTGGGAGTGGTAATGTGCACCTGTAATCCCAGCTCCTGGGAGGCTATAAACAGGCAGAACACTAGGAGCACTATCTAGTAGTGAGACCCTGAATGCCCTATAGACCCTTCCCTAAAATACCAAACAAACCAAAAAACCCAACAACAACAACAAAAGAAAATTACACTTCAGAGAAAAACTACACTGCAGAAGGCCAAGGGATTTGTAAGTTCAGCCAAGTGGCTTTTAATTTATTGGTGGCTTTTGGTAAGAATTATTTTCTGAGCTCATCTTAGTTACTTTCCTCTATTGCAGACACAGAATAACTGACACCCAAAGTGAAGGAGGAAAGGCTTACTTAGCTCACAGTTTGTGGAGGTTTCTGGTTGTAACTAGGTGGTTCCAAGGCAGGGCAGCAGGGCACGGGGCAACAGTTCAAGACTGCAGAAGACAGCAAAGGCAGCAAGAGCCAAAAGAAGTGTGTGGGGCCCTCTTTTTGTCCCTTATATTGTATGCAGGCTGCCTGTCCTGGGGTGAGTGCAGCACTCACATTTTCTCCCTGGCCTCCTCTTGTACAGGCTCAGGATGTTTACAAAGTGAGGACTCTGGCCCCTACTGAGTCACTTAAACTTTAAAATTTGTCAACTTGACATAGTGAATCAGTCATGACAACACTCTGCACCATATGTAAACAGTTTCCCTAGGGCACATTCTCCACAGGATGCAGAGCTGCTGAGTTAATGAAGCTTCTGAACTTTTTAGGCTGATGCAGTGTGTGAACTGTTATAAAGCAAGACCAGAAAATACTAACCATGAATGAAAAGATTGATAAAGTAGCAAAATTTGAATTATGAATTCCTTTCTTCCCCCCTGTGTTTTAGGGAAGGGTCTACAGGGTGTTTAGGGTCTCACTACTAGGTCTGGCTTGTAGTGATTCACCTATTTATAGCCTCCCAAGTGCTGGGATTACGGGCATACACTACCATGCCCAGTCTCAATTGCTATCTCAGCATGCCTGAGGGGTGAGGCCAGCACAGCAGGCCCCGGGTATCAAATCCCCAGCCCCTGTACCTGCTTGTAGGTGCTTTAATCTGATGAGCTATTTGGCCAGCTCTTGAATTCCTTTTTAAACAAAAGACATCCTAGACAAGAAGAAAGCCTCCAATCTGAGAACGCATATTTGCCATGCATACAATTACTCTAAGTTAGTATGCACAATTCATGAAGAACTAAAATTTAGTAAGAAAAGTAGAAATTACCTAATAGAGTTGGGATGATAGGAATGGAAAAGCTTTTCACAGAAGAGCCATGAATGGCCAGTCTACAAGCAAAATAGAGCTGAATTTCATTTGTAATCAACAAAAAGCAAAGTGATTATTTTTGGGGGTTTTTTGGTACTGGAGTCTCCTTCTGGAGGTGGCTTCTAAGTTATTTCTGTCTTGAGCAAAGAATTGGTAGCCAGGTTTTACTTGAGACAGGAAAAGAAACAGGCTCTACTGAGTGAGTTTGGGTCAAGTAAGAGTAGGAATGAAGGACACTGTACAGTGTAAGGGCAAGCACCATGCTGGAGAGTACTTAGTGGCAATAGTGCATGTGGTCTGTCCTTTTTGTGTCTCCCAGGCCTCGGGCTAATGTCAGGTGTAAGCCATGCTGTGCCAAACCTGCTCAAGTCCAAGAGCAAGAAGTCCATGTGGAAGGCTTTGGGAACTGATCTGAACATGTGGGCTGGCATTCTGGAATTAACAGGTCCCACCTACTTCCCCAGCCAGCTTTGCCATGCCCTAATCTCCTGTTTCAAACATAGAATAATGGATATTTTCATACTCACCAGATTGACACAGAATTAAAAATCTGACAGATTTAAGTGTTGACAAGGCTGTAGCACAGTGAGGGCTTCTACACACTGCTATAATTGGAAAACAGTTTGACATAAATCATGGGTGAGACTATCCATCTCATAGGATTCACAAATATGTCCTAGAATTACTGGCATGGGAGTACCAACGGTCAAGTTTAAGGATCTATTGTTTGTACTAACAATAAAAAGAATGCAACCCTGTTGTTCACCAACAGGTAAAAGGACAAGTCAACTGTGACACATCCATGAAAGAACTAGAGCACTGAAAATGGTTCAACTATGTAACTCAGTCTTAGACACATAATGCTGAATGAAAAACTACATGAAATATGATATTTTAACAAACTTGGAAGATAAAGAAGCAATGCTTTCCCTAGAGACATATTTGTATGTGATAAAACTATCAATGGCAAAGAGATGATAGAATCAATCATAAAAGTACTGTTTGGGGCTGGGGAGATAGCTTAGAGGTTTAAGTGCCTGGCATAAGCACAGGGACCTGGGTTCAATCCCTGTACGGTAGGCCGTGCCACCAAAATCAGGCATGGTGGCATATACCTATAATCCCAGCGCTAGGGAGGCTGAGACAGGAGGATCACTATGAGTCTGAGCTGCCTAGTGAGACTGTGTATCAACTGAATAAATAAAAGATCAAAAAAAGTATTATCAGGGAGAGACCATGAGGCTGTAAGTGGGGTCTTATCAGTACTGTTAAATTAAATATAGGAGATCAAGATAATTTTGACTTAGGAATGGGGAGATGGCTTAGTGGAATAAGCACTTCCCTGGCAAGCACAAGGACCTGAGTTCAATCCCTGGTTCTGCAAAAAAAAAAAAAAAAAAAGATAATTTTGATTTAAAGAATGAACATTTTTTTTTTTAGTATGCCTTAGCTATTGGCTAGAATTTAGTTATGTCAACCATTATTGATTCAACTATAATTCAAAGTTGGTTGGGCACCTTTTTCCCTGTTATTTTCAACTAAATCTGGCAACCCTACTCAGAGGGAAGGTCAGTGATATTTGGGAAGTTCTATTCTGTAAGTAGCATGGTATGTTCTTAGGTGATCATAGTATTATTTCATTTAAAATGAAAAAAAAATTAAAGCAAGTCTTGTTTATAATTTCACTTAGAGTATTCAAATATTTCATTTACAAAAAATAAGGGATGACTATGCTGGTGAGTTAGGAGAGGGCCACCCCAGCCACGGGGACCGATCAAATTGCTTGCAGCTTTCCTCTTGCCTCTATGCTCTTGTGGCGATTACCTAACCCTTCCACAACAAAACAGCCTCTGCAGGAATCTGCTATGTCGGGTTTCCCACCATCTACTTTTCATAACACCTGAAAGTGCCTTATGCAGCTGGGATGCACTTTAGGTTCGTGTTTTAAGCCATAAGTTTTTTTAACCATTAAAGCTCTCTCCTATCTCCTCCATATCTACATTAACTCTTATCCCCCACCTCTCGCAGAGAAAGCATCACAAAAGAGAGCACAAAGAACATCTGGGTTAAAGACACCATTACTGTAGTGCAAATCACTGTCCTTTGTCCATGGGAAAGAGTTTACCAGAGGGAAGAAAGCCTTCCATAACAACTAAGTGATGAGGCCTTCATACATTAAGTAATTTTTTTTGTATGGTGGGGGGGTACCAAGGATCAAACTTAGGACCTTGTGCTCTCCAGGCCTGTGCTTAACCTGCTGAGCTATCTCCCCCACCCAAAGCCTCCATATACAAAGACATTTCTTGAAAAAAAAAAATGCATGAGAAAAAGGTACAGGGGGACCAAAAAAAAAAAAAAAAAAAAAAAAAAAAAAAAAAAAAAAAAAAAAAAAAAAAAAAAAAAAAAAAAAAAAAAAAAAAAAAAAAAAAAAAAAAAAAAAAAAAAAAAAAAAAAAAAAAATCAAGATGCTCCAGCATAGTACAAATAGCTGAGGGCAAGAAAAGGGGGCAGCACGACACATACAGAAGAGATTCCAACCAGATTTGTCACGAAGCTCTCCCAGGAGGGAGGGCATATCAGTTTGGCTCACTGTTGCATTTGCAGTGTTTACCCCAGGACCTATAAGAGAGTTGACCCCAATACACATTTGTGGGTTGAATCCATAATGAATGAAAGAAGTGGCAGAGGGATTACCTAAGGTAGATCTTTCTAAAGGTGAAATTAAAAGGTCACACCAGAATCTGTCTGCTTGATATTCTTACAGATTTCATTGTATATCAGAATGTAGACTGCTAATTGTTTTCAATACAATGTCGAGGTTTATAAAGTCCCGAGTTAATAGAATTCTTGGTAGAAATCTACATATCTACAATAACTAGAAAAAGTAACCAGAATGGGCAGAACCAAGGATCTTTCCCCAGCCCCAAGAGAATTCCCCTTAACTAGGCTTCATCTGCCTAGATTTTTGCTCAGGCCATGACAACCCTGTGATCCTCCTTTAGCTCCTTCAGGAAGATCCTGGGGGACATGAAGGCCCAACTTAAGACACTTGTTTTCTCACAGGAGGTATTGATATACTGATCTTTCCCATCAGTCCTTGCAAATCATTCATTCAATAAACGTTTATAAAGCACGTGCCATGTAGGCACTCAAAATTTTGAGGTAACATTTAATAAGCACCCACTGAATAGTAAGTCCAGTGTTAAGCCCCTGACTTAAATTATATAAGCACATTATTGCCATTTCTGAGGATGAACAAACTCAGAGGAGACTAAGACATGATCAATGGTTTCAACAGGGGTGACCGACATTTGCAAAAATGGATTCTGAGGAATCCATAATGTTCATGTCACCCAAGAAGCTGTACTTAGTCACTCAAATTACATAGTTCATTGGCACATAATTAATAGCATTACCACTTAATTAATAGTTTAAAACAATGCACATTTGTTTTCTTACAATTCCAGTGGGTCACAAGTCTGAGTATAACCAGGGTCCTTGGCTGCAGAATGTCATCAAGTTATGCCAGTTTTGCCAATTTGTGGCCAGGTCTCGTTTCTCAGTCCTGCCCTGGGTGGAGAAGCATTCGCTTCCCTGCTCTGGTTCACTTCTTGAGCCCTGAGTACCCCCCTTTCTTCCCTCCAGTCTGTTTTATTATTATTATTATTATTTTGTATGTAGACTGGAAATACCGGGTCTACATGGTCTCACTATGTAGATTGGACTCATAGCGATTCTCCTGTTTTCAGCCTCCCAAAGAGCTGGGATTACAGGTGCACACCACCATGCCCAGTCTCGGTCGTCTCAGCGTGCCTCAAGGGCTGGGCTGGCACGGCATGTCTGGGATTGAACCCACCACTGCGTTCTTCCTAAGCAGGTGCTTTAGTCCGCTAAGCTATCAAGCCAGCCCCTATTCTGTCTGCTGTTGCCTGCTGTCAAGTCTTTGCACGTGGCACCTCCCTCCTCGCACAACATGCCATCCTGCTTCTTCATGCCCCAAAGGAGAGTGTTTCCTGGGAAAATGGGCGTTACCATCACACAGAACACAACCCACAGGGCGCATTCCATCGCCTTCACTGTGCAGTAACGTCACAGGTGCAGCCACAGTGGTGGGAGACAGGCCTGACCAATTAGGCACCTTGGGAGTAAATGGAGATGTTAGGGCTGGGGGACACACGTGAGGAATCCCATGGGAGAACAGCCATGAACGGGGACTCCAGGGCTCAAGCCAGAGGGGCTGCCGCTCCAAGACATGTTCTGTGTTTTTTTGCTATAGGAACAAAACTGGGTCATTAAATTAAACAATGCCGGGCATCATGGTGCCTGCCTGCAGTCCCAGCACTCAGGCAGCTGAGAGGAAGATCACCATGAATTTGATTCAAGTCTGTGCTACTTAGTGAGTTCAAAGCCAGCCTGAACTAGACAGTGAGTGCCTGTCTCAAAACAAAACAAAACACAAAAGCCTACCAACTCCCGAACCACCACATTAAACAAAAGAAATAGAAAATCAAATGCGTGCTTTCATGCCATACTCATGCGCTGCCTTTAAAGAAGAAGCAGGGACACAGGTCGTCCGGGTTGGACAGAATGCACATCGTCTGCTCAGTCGCTAGAGGCCTTTGGAGCTAGTGCTCCTCTGTGTGGCACTGAAGCAGGAGCGTCACCGGGAGTCCAAGGCCCTCCGCAGCTCCTTTCGCAGCGCAGATCACCTCCGAAGCAACTGGGACTCTGCTTGGCTTCTGCTGACAGGCTTCTCTGGCTAGGCCCCCGCAGGACAGGGTAATTGAAAAGTTTCTTTTATGCTTCTTCTTTTACATCTGAGCTTTTGGTTGCCCTTGAGAATTGTTTGAGGGCAGTAGAAACGATTCAGAGGTTAATATTTCTTTTAAAAATTAATATTCAATTCATTACAGTCAGAGATTTGAAAAACATAATTTTTCCCAAAGCTTTTAAGTTCTGCAACAAATCTTAGGGTTCATGATATGTTGCCACAGCCTGTCACGTTTTCAAAATTTATGCCAAGGTCCTCTAAATGACAAGTGGTCGTATTTCTATGCTAAGCTAATGTTAACAACTTCAAGTATTTTAAGATATATTTGCACTGAGGGGATTTGATTGACCTTGTCAGATACAAAAGTTGCACTTCTTGTTATATAAGTCTTGCTTCACCTTGGTCTTAAAAATCCAGCAGAAAAGTATAAAAACAAGGTATAAAAAGTAAAGCCATATTAATATGCTGAGCTGTAAAGGGTTCAAGTCAACAACTTCTGACATTGCCAGTCCTACGGATAACCCACTACTATTATGGACTACTGTACTATATTGGATTATTTTGCTGAATTCCCACACCTAAATATTTAAATGACAATGGAATACCCATCTCTGACAAAACTAAACAAGAAAAGGGGATACAAATGAAGGATTATTTTGTATCTATGTATATAAAATAGCTAGAATAGATATACAGCTACTTTGTATTAATTCAATGAGAAGAAAGATTTGTACTAATAGTGTTTGGACAGGATGTCATGTCTGCATCTTGTACTATGAATAACCACTATGAAGACAACAATATATAATTTATTAATTATTCAAACTATCCTACTAATTGGTTTTGAAAGGGTCTCATTGCTATTTGTTTCTCAGTAAAATTAATAAAAAAAAAACCTCTGACATTAAAAAATAAAATAAATTAGCACCAAAAATAAAATAAGTGCTTCCCTGGCAAGCACAAGGGCCTGAGTTCAATCCCCGGTTCTGCCAAAAAAATAAAAATAAAATAAAATGAATATATATATTTACAAAGAAATGCCTTCATTTATGTTTAAAAATTACTTCAATGTTTGATTAAACTAACTTTCTTGAGTATCCACATAACACAGAACATTAATATATCAAACTCATATATAGGGCTAACCTTAACTTTTTTGAATATTTAAATACTGTCTGTCAAGTTAGTAAAAATTGTTGGTTAGAAATCTAAGTCACTTTCCTTTTAATTGTGTTATACTTTTCTACTTGTAATTCTTCTTTTGAGTATTTATACTAGGGATATATATGATATTTACACATGTGGGTCTGGTTTATTTCACTTATAAATATATCATCAAGTGGCATCCACTTAAATATGAAGGCTTCAAGTTTATCATTCTTTATAGCTGAGCAATATGCCATTGTATAAAAATACCACATCTTTTTCAACCATTCCTCATGTAACTGGTATCTTGGTTGTTTCCAAGATTCACAAATTGTGCTGCTATAAACATAGGCACACGTATGTCACTATGATATGACGTTTTCAGTTCCTCTGGGAAAATTCCCAGTAGGGGGATAGCTGGCTTGAATGGGATTTCCAGTTCTAGTTCTTTAAGGAGTGTCCACACTGATTTCCATAATGATTGCACCAGTCTACATTCCTACCAGCAGTGGAGAAAGGTCCCCCCTTCCCCACAGCCTCTCCAACATTTGTGGTTTGTTGATTTCTTTATGATAGCCATTCTTTCTGGGGTGAGATGGTACACAATTAAATGGAAAGTGAGAACTTGAGGATTGGACAATGAGGAAAGGGGAAGGAGAAAAGCTGGGAAATATGACAGGGATAAAGCCATATATTTATACACACAAGATGGATAAGGCAATGATCCTGAGAAACATCAGCAGGTTTTTGAAACTAGCAGTTAATTGGTAGGATTCTCACTCTGACTAACTATATATGCTGATACCTTTAAACCAAGCAACTTCACTGAAGATAGCAATATGTAATAGAAGGGTCATACTTGGAATGCCTGTCATTCTGGTCTTCTAAATCCGTACTTCTTGTTATGACATCCGATTATCATTATACCATATTTCAAATAAAAGTTTTTTTCTTTAAATAAAGGGAAATAAATGAAAAAAAGAAGACACAAGAATAAAAATGTCACAGGACTGTCTTGCTATAATGCTGTATATGGTTAGATTTTTAAATTTCTGTGTAAATATATGTCAATGTTCATTCCTAGTTCTTAAACTTTTTTTCCTTCTTATTCTGTAAGGACTTAAAGTTTAACATATTAATACTTGATGGAAAAATACCTGTTCCATGTTATGCCTACAATGTTTGATATTTAGACAGCTAGTGAGGATAAATTGAACTGCATATGTTACAGGGTAATAATAAACTTCTCAGGGTTAACAACCTGAGTTTGCAGATCAAAAATTGGAGAAATGGAAGGGCTACAAGGAGTGCCAACATTTTGGCCCTAGCCTTTCAAGGTCAGTGAAAACTCAGGACATAGGAGAACCTATACTGTAACATTATATGGAACTCAGTTGTGCCCCAAATTTTCTGATCAAGGAGATTATGGAGCCACAGAAGAATGTAATTGATGATCTATAATGTGCCTAAGGAGAGTCACATGGAGAAAAAACATTCTCTCAGGCTTTCACAGAGAACAAACTGGTCAAGCAATGGCCGTGACTCATCCACATGGCTGACACTGACAAAGGATCTACAAAGTGTGGTACAGGGTTACAGGATAAATCCTGAGGGGACTTGACTGACCTTATCAGATACAAAAGTTGCACTTCTTGTTATATAGGTCTTGCTTTATCTTGGTCTTAACCATCCAGCAGAAAAGTATAAAAATGAGATATATAAAGTAAATCCATATTAATATACTGAGCTGTGAACAACTTCTGTGGATAACCCGCTACTATTGTGGACTGCTGGACTGTGTTGGATTGTTTTGCTGAATTCACACACCTAAAGTATTTAGATGACAATGGAATGCCCATCTCTGTCAGGACTAAACCAAACAAGGGGCTACAAAGGAAGGAACATTTTATATTTGTATATACAGAATAGTTAGGCTAGATATACAGCTACTTTCGCTTAACTCAATGAGAAAGAAGATTTGAAACTGTCCTATTAATCAGCTTTGAAACTATCTCATTGATATTTGTTTCTCAATAAAAAAATAAATAAAAAGAAAAAGAAATTTAAGTCAATTGCTATATATTATAAAGTAGAATTTTAAATCTGCTAATTCTAACATAAGCTCACATTGTCTTAAACATTACAAGTATATAAGCTACCAAAAATACACTTCTCCATCAAAATAATAACATACAACACTTCCCTTACTTTCCTTACACATATCCATACTTTAATTCAGCTTGGAGTTCAGCTGTAATGGTTTCTTAAGGCTTACATATTAATTCACCAAAAGGGATGGGAAGGTAGCTTGGTGGTCTAAGCACCTGCTAGTGCAAGGATCCAGGTTCAATCCCTGGTACTGCATGCTGTGCTGGCCCTGGAACCGCAGGCACACTGTGCTGGTCCCGAAACCAGGTGGTGCACACATGTAATCCCAGTAGTAGGGAGGCTAAGACAGAAGAATCACTATGAGTTCAAGCTGCAAAGCAAGATCCTGTACCAAATAAGAAAATAAATTCTTTTAAAAAAATTCACTAGGGACTGGGGAGATGGCTCAGTGGAATAAATGCTTCCTTGGCAAGCGTAAGGGCTTCAGTTCAATCCCTGGTTCTGAAAAAAAAAAAAAATCATTAAAAATTGGGTGGTTTAAAATAACAGAAGTTTATTATTCCACCATTCTGGAGGCCAGAAATCTGAGAGCAAGAGTCAGCTGGGTGCTTGCTCCCTCTGGCCTCTGGAGGAGAACTCCTCCTTTGTCCTTTACAGCTTTTGGGGGACTATTAGCTTCCTTGGCTATGGTCACATCACTCCATTCTCTGCCTCCATCTTCATGTCATTGTGGTGCCACGATTCAACCACTGATCCCTGCAGAAGGGCTGTCATTCCAGGGAACCACGGTCAGGGCCTGAGGTTGTAGGCAGAATGCAGACCACCTTTCTGGGGGTGACACTGCTGGAAGGCTCCTAAATGTATGCATAGTGGTGACATCGCTGCCCCTCTGCTGACACTGTCTTGCATCACAGAGGCCAAGTCCACATTCTGCTTTGGGAACTTTTCTGTCTCCTACAGAAGCCTGTATCCACCACTCCTATCCCAGGCAACACACCGCACTTGGTTAAGCTTTGACTTTGTTAAGACCTAACATATGCATATAGTTTCTGGTTATTTCTTGCCACTGGAACAAGATATCCAATACCCATGATTCTGAGGAAAAGAGCTGTATTGTGGCACAGAGTTCCAAGAGTTTCACTTCATGGTGATCTGGCCCCAAGAAAGGGACAGCATGGTGGAAAGACCTGGAAAGCTGGAAGCTTTTTACATCAGTGTATCCATGAAGCAGAGAGAGAGAGAGAGAGACAGAGACAGACACAGACAGAGAGAGAGAGAGAGAGAGAGAGAGAGAGACAGACAGACAGACAGACAGACAGACAGACAGATAGAAAGCCAGACAGAGAGACAGAGAGAGAGACAGAAAGAGAGAAAGAGAGACCAGGAAGGAGATAGGCCCTTCCTTCCAGATTGTGCCCCCAGGGACCCACCTCTTCTGACCAAATCCCCTGAAAAGTGTAGAGCTCCCACAGTTGAGACTTTGGGAGGCCGTTTCAGATCAAAACCAGAACAACGTGTACACGCAATGGGACTTTGCATTCTTTTCCTAACCTTTCAGTCTGTTGAGATCATCAGCTCTTACTGGTTACTAAGACGGCATTATGGCATCTTGCTATGGCATTGCATCACTAGTTGGTTCCCCTTTGAGGTCTTTTCACTGACAGTTTCTTTCATTTTTTATATATTTAGTACAGGGTTTCATTATACAGATCAGACTTGTAGTACTCCTCCTGTCTTCAGCCTCCCACGTGTTGGGATTACAGGTGTAAGCCCCACACCCATCTCAGGCCCAGCACGGCATGTGGTACTCAGGATGGAAACCCGGGTCCTTGCACTTGCCAGGCAGGTGCTTAGAACAGCAAGCTATCTTCCCATCCCTTTTGGTGAATTATTATGTAAGCCTTAAGAAACCATTACAGCTGAACTGCAAGCTAAATTAAAGTATGGATTTATTTAAGGGAAGTCAGAGAATGTTATTATTTTGATGGAGAAGCTTTTTTCTGGTAGCTTATATACCTGTAATGTTTAAGAGAATTTGAGCTAATACTGGATTGAACCTTGGTCCCTGCGTCTGCCTAAGCAGGTGATTTAATCCGCTGAACCATCTGGCCAGCTCTTCACTGCCAGTTTCGACATTTGGGGTGGAATTCTCAGGATTTTGGACAAAGTATTGCAAATATGTTTGATTAAAGGAGATAGAATTGTGGAGTGGATAAGAAACTCTTCTATATACAGAATCTGTCAAAAAAAAGGTTCAAGGGGCTGGGGAGATGGCTCAGTAGAATAAGCACTTCCCTGGCAAGTGTAAGGGCCTGAGTTCGATACCAGGTTCCACCAAAAAAAAAAAAAAAAAAAAAAAAA
>PVKA01031486.1:0-26231 GCA_004027165.1 Ctenomys sociabilis | reverse complement strand
TTTTTTTTTTTTTTTTTTTTTTTTTTTTTTTTTTTTTTTTTTTTTTTTTTTTTTTTTTTTGCGAAACCAGGGATTGAACCCAGGCCCTTGAGCTTGCCAGGGAAGCACTTGTTACTCCGAGCCATCTCTCTGGCCCCTCATATTTTCTCTTTCTCTTTTTATTGTATTTGGATTTTTTAATATGATTTCTATTTTACATAGTTTTTAATAAAGTTCAAATGAGGAAAAAATAATAATCAAGACACCAACAATTCAGCTAAAGAACAACATATTCAAAGTTGTTAGAGAAAAGAACAGATCTATCACCAATAAAGGAAAGCCTGTCAGAAACTTGGCAGATTTCTCAGCACAACCCATCAAGTCAAGAGCTTGGAGTGAGATGTTTCAAATTCTGAAAGAAAAAAACTTCCAAACCAGATTGATTTACTTTTACAAACTATCTTTCAATATTAATGGAGAAGTAAACTACTTCCATTACAACGAACAAGTAAAGAAATTCATGAGAACCAAACAAATCCTATAGAAAGTACTGACAGGTATTGTACAGAGCAATAAAAATGACCATGACTTCAAGAACAACAATAAAAAGGAATCAACAAGTGAAGCAAGTAATTAAACAAAGGGTAAAAGTAGGGAACCTACAACAGATAAATAACATGATGAAGATAAGCCAATACAGTGACAATTGTTGATGTAAATGGACTCAGATCACCAATCAAAAGAAGCAGACTGACAGAATGGATCAAGAAACAAAATCTAACAATATTCTGTATGTAAGAAACACAGGTAACTGAAAAGGAAATTCATGAACTGAAAGATAAAGGATAGAAAAATTATTCCATGGGATAAAAATCCAGAAAAAAAGCAGCAGTCGATGTTTGATTTGGGGACAATATGAACTTTAAACCAAGAATGATCAAAGGAGATAAACAGCCGGGCGTGGTGGCGCATGCCTGTAATCCCAGCACTCGGGAGGCTGAGGCAGGAGGATTATTGTGAGTTCGAGACCAGCCTGAGCTACAAAGTGAGCTCAAGGCCAGCCTGAACTGCACAATGAGACCCTGTCTCAAAAAAGACAAAAAAAAAAAAAAAAAAAAAAAAAAAAAAAAAAAAAAAAAAAAAAAAAAAGGAGATAAACAAAGGTCACTACATTCTTGTCCTATTAGACAAGGAAAACAAATAAAATAACACGACACTCTCTATAGAAGACCCCAAAGCCCCTTCAATAGTCTTGTAGATTTAATAACCAAATTTAATAGCGTGGCTGAATACAAAGTCAACACACAAATATCAATAGCATTTCTCTACATAAACAACAAACACTATAGAGAAATTAGGGAAACCATACCTTTCACAATAACATCCAAAAAAATGAAATACTTAGGAATCAATCTAACAAAGGAAGTAAAACTTCTATACATTGAAAACTCGGTACTCTCAGAAAAGAGATCTGAGTAGATATCAGAAAATAGAAAGCTATCCCTTGTTTATGGGTAGGAAGACTGAACATAATGAAAATGGCCATGCTTCCAAAACGGTTACACAGGTTTAATGCAATCCCAATTGAAGTACCATTAGGGTTCCTCACAAAACTAGAGAAAATATGTCTCATATTCATTTGGAACCAGAATAGAGTTGGAGTAGCAGAAGTAATTCTAGGCAACAAAGGAAAGGCAGGAAGCATTACAATCCCTGACTTAAAATTATGCAACGACACTATAATGAAATCAGCATGGTACTGGCACAAACACAGACGTAAGAATCAGTGGAACACATTATGAGATACAGACACATACAAACACACAGCCACCTTATCTTTGACAAAGGGGAGAAATATGTCCACTAGAAGAAAGATAGATGCTTTAATAAATGGTGCTGGAAAAACTGGCTTTCCACATGACAAAGCCTCAAATTAGATCCATATTTATCACCACTAATTAAAATCAAAATGGATCAAAGATTTAAATATTAAAACAGTCATTCTTTCTGGCATTATATGGTATCTCAGTGTTGTTTTAATTTGCATCTCTTAAATGACTAATGATGTTGAACATTTTTTCATATGTTTATTTACCCTTTTTATATCTTCATTGGTGAAGTGTATATTTATCTCAGATGCCCATTTTTGCATTGGGCCTTATAATTTTTGAGGCCTGATTTTTTTAATTCTTTATATATTCTAGATAGGAGTCCTTTGTCTGAGGAACAGTCCACCATAATTACTGCACATTTCATGGGTTTTCTCTTTATTCTGTTGGTGATTTCTTTCGGCATGTAGAAACTTTTCAGAAAGATGAGATCCCAATTCTTGATTCTTTGAGTATTTTTGTGCAATTTGATTTTTGTGCATAAACTCTCTACCGATGCCTACATCCTTAAGATTTCTACCTACTTTCTCCTCTAGAAGACTGAGTGTTTCAATTTTAAGTTTAAATCTTTGAAAAAAATAAAATAAAATAGATTTAAATCTTTGATCCATTTTGACTGCAGTTTTGTGCATGGGTCTATTTTTAGCATTCATCATGTAGAAAGCCAGTTTTTCCAGCACCATTTATTGAACAGGCTATATTTCATCTAGTGAGTATGTTTGGTCCCTTTGTCAAAGACAAGGTGGCTGAGTGTGTTTATAATTGTGTAAAGTATCATGTCATCTGCAAATAGTGAAAATATCACTCTTTCCTTTCCCATCATTATAATTTTTATTTTTTTCTCTTGTCTAATTTCTCTGGTTAATGTTTTCCAAAACTATATTGAACAGGAGTGCTGACAGTGGACATCCTGATCTTGTTCCTGATTTTAAAGTGAAGGCTTTCAATTTTTGTTCAGTTAGTATGATACTGGCTATTGCTTTGTCACAGATGGCTTTATGAGGCTGAGGTAAAGATCATTTATTCCAATTTTCTATAGGTATTTTTTATCATGAATGAGCATTAGACTTTGTTAAAAACTGTATCTACATTTATTGAGATTATTATGTGATTTTGTGTTTGACACCCCCACACTCATTCCTGGAGGCAATACTACTCTAATAGCAAAATCAGAGAAGGACCCAACCAAAAAAGAGAACTACATGTCAATCTGATTAATAAACATAGATTCAAAAATCGTCAGTACCATACAGAATGCAGCAAATCATTAAGATTGTACATCATGACCAAGTAGCATTTATCCTAGGAATTCAGTGATGGTAAAATATATGCAAATCCACAAATGTAGTACACCATTGCTTTGCTTCCTTTCTAATTTCATGTGCTAGTTTGCAAAGAGTTGGCATTAACTCTTCTCTAAATTTCTCGTAGAGCCGGGCGTGGTGGCGCATGCCTGTAATCCCAGCACTCGGGAGGCTGAGGCAGGAGGATTGTTGTGAGTTCAAGACCAGCCTGAGCTACAAAGTGAGCTTAAGGCCAGCCTGAACTGCATAGTGAGACCCTGTCTCAAAAAGACAAAAAAAAAATAATAATAATAAAAATAAAATAAAATAAATTTCTCGTAGAATTCAGCCATGAATCCCTCAGGACCTGGGCTTTTCTTTGTTGTGTGTAAACTCCCTACCAATGCCTATGTCCTTAAGATTTCTACTTGCTTTCTCCTGTAGATTTAGTGTTTCATTTTTAAGTTTAAATCTTTGAAAAAAGTAAAATACAATAGATTTAAATCTTTTTAAAGATTTACTCTAAAGGTTTTTTATTGCCTTTTAAATTTCATTGACTGATATTGGGTTTTTCATAATTTTTACATCTGCTTGATTCAGCTTTGGTACTTTGTATGTATCTAGGAACATGTCCATTTCTAAGTTTTTCCATCCTGTGAGACTAAAGATTTTGGAAGCAGGTATTGATGAACTTTTGAATTTCTATAATGTCTGTAGTTACTTTACATATTTTATTCTGTACTGCATAAATTTGAAATTTTTCTTTTCTTTTTTAAAATTAATTTATTGAGAATCAAATAGCAATGAGACAGTTTCAAAACTGATTAATAGGACAGTTTCAATAATTAATACATTGTACATTGTTATATCTTAGTGGTTATCCATAGTACATGATGCAGACAGGATATTCTGTCCAAACTCTATTAGCACAAATCTTTCTACTCATTGAATTAAGTGAGAGTAGCTGTATATCTATCCAGAATATTCTGTATATACAAATACAAAATGGTCCTTCATTTGTATCCCCTTTTTTGTGTAGTCCTGTCAGAGATGGGTATTCCATTGCCATCTAAATACCATACTTGTGTGAATGCAGAAAACAATCCAACACAGTCCAGTAGGCCCCAATAGTAGTAGGTTATCCACAGGACTGGCAATGTCAGAAGTTGTTAACTTGATCCTTTCACAGCTCAGCATATTAATACAGCTTTACATTATATATCTCATTTTTATACTTTTCTGCTGGATGGTTAAGACCAAGATAAAGCAAAACATATACAATAAATGTATTTTTTGTATCTAATAATGTCAGTCAAGTCCCCTCAGGATTTATCCTGTAACCCTGAACTGCAGTTTGCAGATCCTTTGTCAGTGTCAGCGATGTGGATGAGTCACAGCCATTGCTTGACCAATTTGCTCTCTGTGAAAGCCTCAGTGAATGTTTTCTTTCCATGTGACTCTCCACAGGCACCCTCTACATCATCAATCACTTTACTCTGTGACCCTATAATCTCCTTGATCAGAAAATTTGGAACATAACTGAGTTACATGACATTACACTATAGATTTTCCTATGTCCTGAGTGTTCACTGACCTTGAAATGCTAGGGCCAAATTGTTGGCTGGCCCCGCAGCCCTCCTACTTCTCTAACATTAGGGCTGAAAATTTAGGTTGTTAACCCTGCAGAAGAGAAGCTTACTATAAAATAAGCTAAAATATATGCAGTTGGGTTTAACCTCACTATATGTCTGAATATCAAACATCTTAGGCACAACATGGAACAGGCACTTTCCATCAAGTACTGATATGCTAAACTTTAAGGCCCTACAGAATATGAAGAAAACAATTTTAAAAATGAAAAGTATGTAAAAAACATGAACAAACAATTACATATTTTTACACAGACATTTAGAAATGTAAATATATAATTCTCTCTGGGGTGAGATGGTATCGCAATGTTTTAATTTGCATTTCATGGATGGCTAGTGATGTGGAGTATTTTTTCATATGTTTATTCACATCTTACTTTCGTCCTCTGAGAAGTGTGTGTTCATCTCCAATGCCCATTTCTGGACTGGGTCTTCAAATTTACGAACCCTAATGTTCTTTAGTTCTTTATAAATTCTAGAGAACAAACCTTTGTCTGAGTGCTTATTAGTTAAGATTTTTTTTTTTAATTTGTGGGTTGTCTTTTCACTTTGTTGGTAATTTCTTTTACATGCAAAAACTTCTAAATATGAGGTGGTCCCAGTTGTTAATTCTTTTAAGTGTTACCCATGCAATTTGAGTTTTGATGAACTCTTTGCCTACCCCTATGTCTTCAAGAGTTCCTCCTACTTTCTCTTCCAGATGATTTAGCATTTCTGTTTTAATGTTTAGATCTTTAATCCATTTTGACTTTAGCTTAGTGCATGGTGATAGACCTGGGTCAAGTTTTAGTTTTCAGCATGTAGAAAGCCAGTTTTTCCAGCACAGTTTCTTAAAGAGGCTATTTTTCTTCAAGTAAGTGTATTTGATCCCTTCGTTGAAGATCAGGTGATTTAGTGTGTTCATAGAGTCATATGCATCTTCTATTCTAGTCCATTAATTCAGGTCTTTTGTGATTTTTCTGATTTTATCACAGTAGCTTTGTAGTATAATTTCAAGTCAGGAATTATACTGCCTCCTGCCTTGTCATTGTTGGCCAGGATTGCCTTTGCTATTCTAGGTTTTTTCTGGTTCCAAATAAATTTTACAATGATTTCTCTCAGTCTGGAAGGTGTGTGCGTGGCAGTTTCATAGGGATTGCATTAAATCTGTACAACAATTTTGGGAGTATAGACATCTTTACAATGTTGGCTCTTCCTATCCAGGAGTAGTAAATATCTTTCAATTTTCTGAAATCCTCCACATTCTCTTTTTTCAGAGGACTATAGTTTTCTATGAAAAGATCTTTCACTTCTTTAGTTAGATTAATTCCAAGGTATTTCATTTTCCATGGTGCTATTGTAAAAGGTATTGTTTCTATAGTTTCCCTCTCAGTGTGTTTGTTACCTCTGTAGAGGAATGCTATTCACTTTTGAGTATTGACTTTGTATCCTTCTATACTACTGAATTTGTGTATCAATTCTAGTACCTTCTTAGTGGAGTTTTTTGCATCTTCCAAGTAAAGTATCATGTCATCTGCAAATAGTGATAATTTAACTTCTTTACCTAATCTTATTCCTTTTATTCTCCCTTTTGTCTGATGACTGTAGCTAGTGATTCCAAAACTATATTGAATAAGAGGGGTGATAGAGGACATACTTGTCTTGTACCTGATCTAACAGTAAAATATTTCAGTGTATCCCCATTTAGAATTATATTAGCCATTGGGTTATCATAAATGGCTTTTATCAAATTAATGTAGAGGCCTTCTGTTCCAATTTTCTGTAGGACTTCAAACATGAATGAGTGTTGGACTTTGTCAAAAGCCTTTTCTGCATCAATTGAGATGATCATGTGGTTTTTAGTTTTTGCTCTATTGATATGGTGTATTACATTTATAGATTTGTGAACTGATGATTTGCTGTATTCTGTTTGCTATGATTTATTGAGGATTTTTGCCTCTATGTTCATGAGGGAGATTGGCCTGTAGTTTTTTTTCAGTTGTGTCTTTCCTTGGTTTTGGTATCAGTATAATACTTGCCTCCAGGATTAATTTTGGAAGAACTATTTCCTTTTCAATTTCATTGAAGAGTTTGAGGAGTATAGTGATTATATCTTCTGTAAATTTCTTTTAGAATTCATCTGTGAATCCATCAGGACCTGGACTTTTCTATTTAGGCAGGTTTTTTATTACATTTCGTATTTCACTGGCTGGTATTGGGTTATTGAGAGTTGTTATATCTTCTTGATTCAGTTTTAGTGATTTGTACCTTTCTAGGAGACCCATTTCTCCTGGGTCTTCTATTGTGTGAGAGTAAAGACTCTCAAGGTAGCTATTGATAATCTTCTGAATTTCCACTGGGTCTGTGTTTATTACACCCTTTCATTCCTTACTACCTGTATTTGAATTTTTTCTTTCCTCTTTTTGATGAGCTTAGCTAAGTGCTTATCCATTTGGTTTAATCTTTCAAAGAACCAGCTTTTTAATTAATTAAATTCTTTTTGGGATAGATAATGCTGTGCTTCTACATAATTCTATGAGAAGCAAGATCTGCACTAATGGTGGTTGGACAGGATATTATGTTGGCTTCTAGTACTACGGTCATCCACTAGGAAAATAATTATTGAATTTTTGATATAATTCAGGCATAAAAAATAAGATAAGTAAGCAGCTACACTCTTAATTCATTGATAAGAGATATCTGCTAAAATAATATCCGTAAATATAATATCATGTATGCACCTTGTACAATACCAAAACATTATGAAAACAGTTTGCAATGTATTAATTTATCGAATCTGTATTGTTAAGGTGTCTTAAAACTGTCTGGTTGACATTTGTAGTTCAATAAAATAAAAAATAATTGTAAAAAAAAAAAAAGATGAATACACTTAGGAAGGTTCAAGGACATATTTGAACTACAAAGAATGCTTGGGGATAAAATGCTTGTTGGGTAAAACTCTGACCCAAGGCATGGAAGATTAAAGTTTGTGCCTTCTTGCCTGGTATTTAAGTTCTTTTATGATCATTTTTTCCATGTCTGGCTACTATATAGTTGGTAGGCCAATGTTCAATGTGATATTTGAGTACAATAATGACTATGAAAGAAGGAGATGAACAAAAATACATGTTAGAAATTTGAAAACTTATAATTCTGAAAAAGAAACACAAATGAAAATTTCATCGAACTATGAATTGCTTGGAGAGTTGACAGCATTATGGGAAAACTGGTGGCTTAAAACATTCCCAGTAAGTCATTTCATATGGCAAATGGGTAGTCGAGAATCCTGCACTGGTCCTTTTGAAAGTATGTTTTATTTTCAGCATTTAAACTGCAATTAAGACACAGTTTCCTGTTTTGGGTATTTGTTAAATATTTCTTCCCACACTTAACCACAGACACACCATCAGAGATCTATCAGCTATGTTGGATGCGATTTAAGTAAGATTCCTTCCAAAGTTCCAAGGATGGTTCCAGGGACACACAGATAGCAAAATATAGTCCTTTCTATAAATTGAGGTAGTATATGCACCAACTAGTTTCTCTAAATCAATTAATTAATTAATTTTTTTGTGGCCAGCTCAGCCCACCCTGGGGGCAGGGCTGGCATCAGCATGTAGTACTGGGGCTACAACCAAGGTCCCTGCGTGCCTGCCTAAGCTTGCCTGCATAGATGCTTTAGACTGCTGTGCTATCTCGCTAGTCCTCTAAGTGATTTATAATACCTGATACAATGCAAATGTTATTTAAGGGGTTGTTATACTGTATTTTTTAAAGAAATAAAGACAAAAATAAAATGTGTATAGTTAGTGCAAATAAAATAATTTTTAAAAATCAAAAATAAATAAATACAAATAAATAAACCTTTTCTCCCTTAAAAAAATAATAATTAAATTCTTTGAACTGCTTTCTTCATCTCAATTAAATTAATTTCTACTCTAATCTTTATAATTTCTTCCCACCTTTGGGCTCTGGGTTTGGTTTGCTCTTCTTTCCTCGTGGCAGAGGTACATCATTAGGGTGTTCATTTGTTCCCATTGTGCTTTTCTAATGTATGGGTTCACAGCTATAAATTTCTTTCTGAGAATTGGTTTCATTGCATCACATAAATTCCAATAAATTGTGCTTCAATTTTCACTGAATTTGTAGGTATTACTAAATTTCTTGTTTAATTTGATCTGTCACTCATTGATTGCTGAGTAGGGTGTTTAATTTCCTTCTATTTAGAGGGTTTTTCTGGTTTCTTTTGTCATTAATTTCCAGTTTCATTGCACTGTGGTCAGATAATATGCATGGGATAATTTCTAATTTTTTTGCATATATTTAAGCATGACCTATGGACCAGTATATGGTCTATTTTAGAAAATGTCCCATGTGCAGCTAAAAAATTTGTATTCAGCTGTGTTTGGGTGGAACACTCTGTATATGTACACCAAGTCCATTTGTTCCAAGCTCTGGTTCAGTTTTGCTACTTATTTGCTCATTTTTCATCTGATTGACCTATCTTTTTGAGATAAGGGGCTGTTAAGGTCTCCTGTTAACACTGTGGTCTTGGGTATTAGATTCTTCATGTCCATTAAGATTTGTCTTATACAGTTGGGTGCTCCCATGTTTGGTGCATACATATTTATGAGTATTACCTCTTCCTCTTGAATTTTTTCTCCTAACCAGTATACAATGGCCTTCTTTGTTTCACTTGACATTCTTGGTTTGAAGTTGAGACTGTCTGAGAACAAGATTGTTACACCTGCTTTTTCTGAGGTGCTGGGATGTGTAGTATTGTTTTGTATCCTTTGACTTTCAGCCTATGAATTTCTTTGTGAGTTAAGTGTGTTTCTTGTATAAATCATAGTGCTGGATTTTCACTCCTAATCCAGTGTGCCAGTCTACTTCTCTTAACTGGAGAATTGAGTCCATTTGCATTGATGGTTATAATTGAGATGTGTTGACTTATGATTGACATGTTATTTACCTGCTGTTGTTTACTCCTTTTTGTCCTGTGTTTAATTGTTTTCCCTATTTAGTAGATTCCTTCTGTTCTCATTGATGGAGTTCTGATCCTTTTGTTCCCTCTCTAGAACATCTTTCAGTAGCCTGTGTAGGGTTGGCTTTGTCATCATGAAATTCTTTAGTTGTTCTTTGTCATAGAAGTATTTCACTTCTCCATCAAACTTGAAAGAGAGTTTTGCAGGGTATAGTAGTCTGGGTTTTAGTTTGTTTTCATTGAGGACTTGAAGTACTCTATTCAATGTTCTTCTTCTAGCCTTCACGGTTTGTGAAGGGAATTCAGCCATAATTCTGATGGGTTTTCCTTTGAATGAAATCTGCTTCTTTTCTCTAGCAGCTTTCAGTATGTTATTCTTGTGCTGGATTTCTGGGATCTTGACTATTAAATATCTTGGTGTGTTTTTAATTGGGTTGAAGTTATTTGGCATTCTGTATGCTTCCATTAACTGAATGTCAGATTCTTTCCTCATATTTGGGGAGTTTTCTGCTATTCTGCCCAGGTTCTTTTTATATCATTGTATTAACTCCATCTTTCTTATTGATGCCTGTTAGTATTATGTTGTTCATCTTTGCATCATCTTGCAGGTGATGAATTATTTTTTCTACATCATAATTGTTTTTAAGACATCTTTTCTTACTGTTCACTAGCTGTACCAGTGTCTTCAAGATCTGAAATTCTGTCTCCCGAATTTCACTCAAATGGTTTTGTAAGCTTGTGGTTGAGATTCTAAGTTCCTCTATATCTCTTTGACTCTGATTCATGTGATCTATTTCTTTCCTGTATTGCTCATTCAAGGAATATTATTTTTCTAATCTCCTCTATTTTTTAACCAATGTCTTCTTTAAAAGTTATTAATTCTTTTATGTAGAGTTTTTTCAGATTAATTTTTCTCCATATGTTTTCTGTTTTATTTCAGAGATTAATTCTTCTCTGAGTTCCTCTGTACCTTTCTGCTGTTGTTTCTTTACTTCCAATGCTTCTAATTCATACATTTCAGCTGAGCTTTTTTCTTCTGCACTTGTTTTGGGTAGGCTTGAGGCCTGAGACTGCATTTTACTTCCTCTCTTTGTCATTTCATACAGCACTGACCTCTGACTTTGCTGTTGAGCTTTGGTGCAGTTTATAACTTTAGCACCTAACTGAAATTCGAATGCAGATCTATTAAGTTTGAGTTTATCCAGTTGTTCCTGGCTTGGATCTAGCTGTTGTGTTCAACTCCTTCCTGCTATGGCTCTTGGAAGTGAACCTGTTGTGCTCCTCTGACATAAGAGTGAATTTGTTGTGCTCCTTTGTTATTTCCTTGGCCCGGGGAGAAAAGGGAGAGCAGAAGCTCTCCCACACACTCGCTGGTCCTGGGCTTGGGCTGGATCTGGGGTTCTGGAAAGCATGGCAGAAGTTCTCACTCACTAAGGGGGGCTTCAGCGGATGCTGTAGAGGAGGGGAGGTGTCCTGAGGGTGCTGCAGAGGATCTCAGTCACATAGTGTGTCTGGGTTTTGTGTGAAGAGGTCCCATGACACAGGGAAGCTGGAAGCTTTCCCACACACTCGCCAAGCTTGGGCTTGGGCTCTTTTCTATTTTGATAAGGTTGGATAGGGACTTATCAATTTTACTCATTCTTTCAAAGAACCAACTCTTTGACTCATTGATTCTTTGTATTGTTTTCTCTGACTCCATTGCTTTTATTTCTGCTCTGATATTTATAATTCCCTGCCTTCTTTGGGCTTTGGGCTTGCTTTTCTCTCTCTAAGAACTTGAGGTACAGCATAAGATCATTTATTTAGCCTTCTTCTATTTTCCTGATGTAAGTACTTACCACTATAAAA
The DNA here is from genome assembly GCA_004027165.1 of Ctenomys sociabilis. Classification (NCBI taxonomy): domain Eukaryota; kingdom Metazoa; phylum Chordata; class Mammalia; order Rodentia; family Ctenomyidae; genus Ctenomys; species Ctenomys sociabilis. The sequence continues at coordinate 14,620 of PVKA01031486.1, read as the reverse complement.
TTTCCTGTTAAGACAGCTTTCATTGTATTCCACAGGTTCTATTAAGTTGTATCTGCATTTTCATTTGATTGTAAATATTGTTTAATTTCATCTTTAATTTCATCTGTGAACCAGTAATTGTTCAGAAAGGTATTACTTAATTTCCATGTGTTTATTGAATTTTTATTGTTTCTTTTGTCAGTAATTTTTAGTTTAATTTTAATAGGATCAGGTAATATGCATGGGATAATTTCAATTCCTTTGCATTTACTTAAGCATATTCTATGTTCCAGAACATGATCTATTTGGGAGAATGTCCCATGTGCCAGCTGAGAAGAATATATATTCTGACACTGTTAAATGGAATATTCTCATAAGTCCATTTCTTCACAAATTTGATTTAATTTTGTTTTGTTTTTGCTGATTTTTTGCATAGTCAATTTATCTCTTTGTGTCAATGGGGTGTTAAAGTCCCTGAGTACTTATATTATTGCTCATTTGATTTTTCATGTCTGTTAAAATTTGTCTTCTATATTTGAGTGTTTCCTACATTAGGTACATATATATGTTTGTTTGTTTGTTTGTTTGTTTGTTTATATTTTTGAGACAGGGTCTCACTATGCAGCTCAGGCTGGCCGTAGCTCACTTTGTAGCTCAGGCTGGTCTCAAACTCACAACAATCCTCCTGCTTCAGCCTCCCAAGTGCTGGGATTACAGGCCCGTTTGTAATTGTTATCTCTTCCTCCTGTAGTTTTCCCATAATAAGTATGTAATGACCTTCTTTTTCTTTCTTTTTGTATTTTAGGAAAGGATCTACAGGGTGTTCAGGTTCTCACTACTAGATGGGACATGTAGTGATCCACCTCTTTACAGCCTTCCAAGTGCTGGAATTACAGGCACGTGCTACCATGCCCAGTCTCAATTGCTGTCTCAGTGCACCCCAGGGGCAGGGGCAGCATGGCAGACCTGGGGCTTGAATGCCAGGCCTCTCTCATGCTTTCAGGTGCTTTAATCTGCTGAGCTATTTGGCCAGCCCAACCTTCTTAATCTTTCTAATCATGCTTGATTTGAAGTTGACATTGTCAACAACCCAAATAGCTACCTTTGCTTTTTTCTGGGTTCCTGTTGCATAGAGTACGGTTTCTTCATCCTTTGATGTTTAGTCTTTTAATTTCTTTCCAAGTTAAATGTGTTCCTTGCAGCCATATCGTTGAATTTTTTTTTCTTGCCAGTCTGCTTCTTTTGATTGGTGAAATGAGGTTGTTTACATTGATGGTTATAACATGCATTGGTTTCTATTTGTCTTGTTTTACTGCTGTAGGAGCCTTACTTTTCCTCTCTGCTTAATTGCTTGTTCTGCTTCGTGGTTCTTTTCTGTTGTTCTTAAAGTTATGATCATTTTTGTCATTTTCTAAAACATCTATCAATACACTTTGTAGTGTTGGTTTGGTTCTCATGAATGTCTTCAGCTGTTCTTTGCCATGGAAGGATCTTATCTCTCCATTAAACTTGATAGGTAATTTTTCAGGTTACATCAGTCTGGGTTAGAAGTTGCCTTCTCTCATCTGAAATATCTCACTCCAAACTCTTCTTTATTTTATGGTCTGTGTTGAGAAATCTGCTATGATTCTGATGGGCTTTACATTATGAGTGATCTGTTTCTTCTCTATAACAGTTTTTAATAATTTGTTCTTTTGCTCAATTTCTGCGATCTTGATTATTATGTGTTTGGGTGAAGATTTGTTTTGAATATGGCTAGCTAGAGTTCTATACACCTCACTTACTGTATGTCACATTCTTTTCCTATGCATGGGAAATTTTCAGCTACTACTTTTACAAACAATCTTTTATGTCATTTGTATTGGCTCCATCTGTTTTGTCGAATCCTATTAGTCTTATATTGCTTTTTTTTTTGACATCATCTTTCACCTGACAAATTGTTACTTCCTGGCTCCTTGTTATTTTTAAAAGATCTTTCCTTTCAGGTTTACTAACTGCAATACTGTCTTCAAAGACTGAAATTCTATCTTTAGTTTAATTCAAGGGATCTTGCCAGCTCTCAATGGAATTCCTAATGTTCTAGATACCTGTTTGAATCTGTTTCATGTTGGGAGCTAGGGAAGTTGAAAAAATGGGCAAATGTGTGAAAGCTGAAGTAGGCCTCAGTCCCTAAAGCAGTCAAGCTACCTCAGTCCTGGGATAAGCATCCTGACTGATCAATGTCAACTAGTAGTCACTAGGCAACCTTGTGTCATGTGTTACATCCATACTGTTGCTCTGTGGGTCATCTCACCAACCAGGCAGACAAGCCATCACCTAACCAGCTCTTGTGTATCTTTTCCTCTTTCCTGCCAGTTTTTCCCTGGGTACAATGGATCACACTGGCAGACCAATGGATCCCTACAGTTCCATATATCCTAATTCTTTGCTGTATTATTCAATGTTTGCATCATTTTTCTATTATCCTCTGTTTTGTTATCTATGTGTTCTTTAGCTATGCTGAGAAATTCTTTCACAATTGTTGTCATCTCTGCACCTTGTTTTGATAAATGAGATATACTATCCAATTAAGAATATGCATTCATTTTTAAAGAGAGAGCCAGCCTGATAGCTCAGTGGACTAAAGTGCCTGCTTAGGTGAAGTGTAGCAGCCTGGGTTTGATCCAGGTGTGTTGGGCCAGCCCCTCCTACAGGGCACACTGAGATGGTGATTGAGACTGGGTATGTGGTGTGCACTTATAATCCCAGAACTTCAGAGGCTGAAAATGGGAGAATCACTACAAGTCCAATCTATGTAGTGAGACCCTGTAGACCCTGTAGACCCTGTCCTAAATACAGATAAAAAATCTTCATGAGAATTAGGGGGGAAACTTGAATACCAAAACAAAATGTTCCCAAACTTTCTGATTTTTACCTAGAGTTGTAGAAAGAATGATTGTTTTATAAAGGTATTCAGGCTAGTAGCATTAATTTCTGTTGTGGTGAAATTTATATCCCTATAAAATGCTTTCATTTAGACTGATTTAATTATCTTTATTCCTCTAGTCAATATCGCTATGCCTTCAGTGTTTACCCAAAAGTTCATATGTTGGAATCAAAAGTTCATATGTTGAAATTCCACTGCTCTAAGTGGAACTACCAATTTGTCCTCCCATCGTCCATGTGTTTAAACATGAAGTACTTACAGGTACCTTGATGCTGGAATTTCCCATGGTAAGTATGGGTAGAAATAAACTTCTTTCATGTATGAATTATTCAGTCTCATATTCTGTTACAGCAGTAGAAAATAATGTTAGTTCCTTCAATAATTAAAATGGTTAATTTTAATGCATTAAAGCCTAATTGTTAGTTAATACATTTTCACTTTCTTGAATGACAAAACAAAAGATTTAACTGCTTAAATTTCTGGGGCATCTTGTTGAGATTGTTAGGTTAATGCTTTAGAAGAGTGATAACTTGAAAATTGTTTCTACACTTACAGACAAATGTTAGGGGGATAGATAAAATTAGCCCCAGAATTTTAGCAGTCCTTTACACATGTCTGGTTTACAGAAGACCAAAATGTATAACCAAAATGTTTCCCTTCAGCATCATACTAATACTTAAAATGTTTACAAACCATCAGAAGTAGAACAAGGACAAATAACACATATGAAAAATTATTTATATGATTAAAATGATCATTATGGCCATCAGAAAAGAGTACAGTACTGCAACCTAAGAAGAAGCATAATCTAAGATTGCAACTAAATGAAAAAATCAAAATTAAGGATTTATTAATTGAAAAAATGGGGTGAGCGGATAAAATTTGAATGAACATCTTATCAATTTTATAGTAAGGAGAATTAGAATTAGGAAACTACTAGCATTCTAGAGAAATCTTGGAAAGAGCATATATTTGAATTTAGTGAAAACGATGGAGTATCCCATCCACAAAATGTTTACCTAGAACCTACATAGTGTAAGATATGGGTCTAAGCAATGAGTGAGATAGAGATGAGTGAGGAGAAAATCTCACATTCTGCATTCTTATGAAGATAATAGGTAAAATAGATGTTAATATGACAGCTATAATGGGATGAATTGGGGCTCTAAAAAAGATATGCTGTTCTAACCAAAAACTGTGGCCTAATTTGGAAAAGGCTTTTTTCAGATGTACTTAACAACTTCAGGATAAAATCATCCTGTATTACCCAGGAGGACTCTAAATCTAATGATAAACATTTGTAGACAGAAAAGGAATGTACACAGGTAAGAAGGTTATGTGGGAAAAGTAACCAGAGATCGAAGTGATGTGATCACAAGCTAAGCATTGCCTAGAACCATCAATACTTAGAAGAAGCAAGTAAGGATGCTGTCCTAGAAATTTCAAAGGAAGTACAGCTTCACCAACACCTTGATGCTAGACTTCTGGACTCCAGAGCTATAAAAGAATATGTTCATTTCAAATCATCTGGTTTGTTACAGTTTATTAATTCAGGTGTAGAACAATCACAAAATCTAAAGGTTGTAGGCTATATGTCTTAGTCACTTTCCTCGCCCCAAGAAATGACCCCCAGTGCCCACAGCTTAAAGGAGAGGTTTATCTCTGTCCCAGTCTTATCCATGGCTGGAAGGCTCTAAAGCATAAATTGTATGATGAACAGGCCGTTAGGGGAGCTAAGCTGCTCATCCTACAGAAGTCAGAAAGCAAAGAAGAGGAGGAACCAGGGAGGGAGACCACTTTTGCAGATCTCACCCAGCAGTGCAGTGATTTTTCTGACCAGGCCTTACTTCTAACAGCACATTCAGCTATGAATACATTAGTGAATTTATCTATTAATGAGCATAATACCCTAGTGATCCAGTCACTTTCTAAAAGCCACTTCTCAGAATACCTCAGGCTTTTGTGGAACCCTCTAGATCAAAATGAGATACTATAAAAGAAACATGGTTCTGTAAAAGCAGATAACAAAGGTACTTGATCTAAATTTGGCAGAAGAATTTTGCAAGTGGTAATAAACAAAGTTCCTAAAAAAAAAAAAAAAAAATTCCAAATGGGCCAAAACCAAAAAGGCAATTTTAAGAGTAGTTCATAGAAGTCATTTTTCAGTGTTAAGATTTTATGTGTAGTAATATTGAATTAATTTAATTACATTAATTAAATAAAAAATTAAACACTAATCAACTACAAAGTTATTAGCTTTTCTTACTTATAAATCTATTCTGTGATACCTAAGTGCCTTAGTTAACCAATGTTTTTCCAAATAAACATAAAACAAGAGTGAATAGAGAGCATGATAGCCCTCTTCCACACTTCTGTGCTATTTCAGGCAGCTGAGGTACAAGCCATCTGTTTTAAATTGAAGAGGCACATCAAATGTTTTCCCAAATCCACATATGGGGCTCACCTTGAAACTGGAGGTCAAAGAATCCCAGTAATATTTGAGCCAGGTTGTAGTCAGCCTTGAACCTAAAAGACAGGGTGGTTCTCAGAAGTAGGTGAGGCCAAGAAGTAAGCATAGCATAAGAACCAAAAGAACTATAAAATTAGTCAAAACTATAAAATTAGTTATGAATTTATTAATTCATCCTTGAACTAAGGTGTTTTAATGGCAAAGAAATCAAAATTTAGAACCATTTATCATTTTAATGAATAGCCTATTTCATCAGGCACTCTTTTAAATATATATATTTAAGCCTAATCTATGAAAAATATACTGTGCATAATCCCATGCTATAAGCAAGGAAACTGAAGAAGAGAAAAGCAGAGCATACTAAAATGAATTTTCCAGAGTCATCACACAGTTTGTAAGTGGCAAAACTAGTGTTCAGACCCAGGCTACCTGGCTCTAGAATTCATACTTCTCATGATTGCATTTTCTGTAATGTAATTTCTATAATAAAAATAGCAACCAGCAACATCATTCAATTGGATCCGCAAGGAATTTGTAATTATTATCTTGCTTTTACCAGTAAAGAAATCAAGGGCTAAAAAACTGGCCCAAATCACACAGATTGAATGTGAGTCAGACTCCACAGCCCATCGAGCTATTTACCTTTGTGCTGGAAAACAGTGTTTCCTGGTTTATATTCTTGGTTAATTTATTAATCATCCCTTAAAGCCATCCTACATTTTACTCTCTCTTCTTATAGTGACTTCATAGTTTCAGGCCTTCTATTTAGGCTTTCTCATCTATTTTGCCTTGATTTTTGTATAGAGTGAGAAATGAGAGTCACATTTCAATCTTCTGCATGTGGATATCCAGTTTTTTTCAGCATGATTTATCAAAGTTTATCCTTTTTCCAAACATATGATTTTTGTTCCTTTGTTGAAATTGCTTGATTATAGATGCATAGATTTATTTCTGGGACCTCTCTTCTGTTCCTTTGGTATATATGTTTGTTCTTATGCCAGTACTAAACTGTTTTAGTTAATATGATTCTATAATAAATGAAATGACATATTATAGGGCCTCCAGGTTGTTCTCTTTATTTAAGGTTATTTTAGCTATTCATCTTTTTTTTGTGCTTCCATATGAATTTTACATTGTTTTTCTAGTTTTTTTAAGAACACCACTAGTGGTTTTCTGCATTTTTCACTGAATCTGTAAATAGCTTTAGGTAGTATGGATATTTTTACAATATTAATTTTAACCTCTGATGTCTCAGTTATTTTTCTTTCATTGCTGGGACAAAATACCTGACACCCAAAGTTAAGAAAGAAAAGGCTTATTTAGCTCACAGTTAGTGGAGGTTTCAGTCCATACTCAGCTGACTCCAAGGCAGAACGGTACACTGCAGAGGGCAGCCATTCATGACAGCAAATAGAACAAAGGGAGGGGCAGTGGCTGCAGCAGCTAGCTTGCCTCTCTCCCCTCCTAACATTGTGATGCAAATGTATTGCCCCAGGGCGCATGCAGCATGCACACTCACAATCTCAACATTAGAGCGTTAATTAATGACAAACTCTAGAAGCATCCATATAACTGCATGAGGCTTTGGGGGGACAACTAGACACACGCCATAACACCTAAACTGAAATTTTTGTGTCTTTCTTAATTTTTTCATCAATATTTTGTAATTTTTATTATGGAGCATTTTGCTTAAATTTATTCCTAGGTTGGTATATTGATTTGTTTGCTTGGTTATTGTGATACTAGAGATAGAACTTAGGGCCTCGTGTATGCCAAGCAAGTGATCCATCACTTGCTCTCCTCTTGCTTCTCCTTGTCTTACTCCTCCTCGTCATCCTCGTTTGTAACTACTGTATATGAGATGGCTCAAGATTTGTTTATCATTAAATTTGTTTGTTCATTTGTTTTGTAGTATTTGGGATTAAACCCAGGGACCTCACACTCAGCTGCATCACTGGTACTTTTATAATTTTTATCTCGAACAGGGTCTAGCTAGGTCACTTAGTTGCCCAGACTGGACTTCAGCTTGCAATCTTCCCGCCTCAGCCTTCCAGCATACTGAGATTATAGGCCTGTACACTCATGCCTAGCTTTCCATATGTTCGTTATTAATAAACAAAAAAATTATCTAGCTTTGTGCGGTGGTATTTTTATTCTGCAATTTTACTGGATTCTTTTATCAATTCTAACAGTCTTGGTGGACCTTTATGATTTTCTGTACATAGAGTCTACAAATGGGGATAATTTTACTTTCTCCCTTCTTGTTTGTATGACTCTTACTTCTTTTTCTTACTCATTTCCTCTGGCTAGGGCTTCTAATATCATACTGAATGAGAATAGTGAGAGTGGGAATCCTTCTCTTGTTCCTTTTATTAAAGGAAATACCTTCAGCTTTTCTCTATTTAATGTGATATAGCCTATAATTTTGTCACATCTAGCCCTAATTATGTTGAGGGAGATCCTTTTATACTTAATTTGTTCAGTTTTCATCATAGAGGTATAGAAATACTTTTTCTATACCTATGGAAATGATCATATGCATTTTTCATCCTTAATTATGGTGTTGTTCTATATTCAGTTTGTTGATTTGCATGCATTGAGCCAAACTTCTATCCTCGGCATAAATGTAATTGATCATGGTGAATGATCTTTCATTTACTGCTGTAATTCTACCTTGTAGTACGCTGTTAGGATTCTTACAAATATGTGCATTAGGTATGTTGGTATATAGTTTTTTGCTTTTGAGAGAAAGGAGGGGGGACAGAGAGAGACAGAGACAGAGACAAAGACAGAGACAGAGAGACAGGGAGAATGTGTGCCATGCTCCTGTCTGGTTTTGACATCAGTATAATGCTATCTTTATATACCTTTTCACCTCCAACTGTATGCCAGACTCTACTATGTGTTTTACTTCCATTATTCCAATTAATCCTCCAGAAGAAATAATAAGTAGTTTTTTTAAATATTTGCTCAATATTAGAACATTAATTAATCACAAACTCTACTAGCCTCCACGTGACTGCACGAGGCTTTGGGAGGACAACTAGACATGCACCATAGCACCTAAACATACTAGAAAACTAAGGCTCAAAATGTTAAAACTGCTCCACATGTCTCTCAGCTAATATTGCCAGATCTTAAATTTCTGATTTTGCATATTATTTTGTATTAGTTGTCCTTCAGGCCAACTGCTTTATGAAGGCATTAGTTTCCTAGGAAGACTTCTTTATGTCTTGAATTAGGATGTGTTACTTTCTTGGGACTGCCAGGGGAGAAACTACTTTATCTTGTAGGATAAGGATCCTTATTTTAGCATATACTTCAAAGAATAGCATTCATTTCCTGGATACCTAAAATTCACATATTTTAGCCACTCATCACTCTGTATCCTTTGTATAGAGGACAATTTCCTTGTAGCCTTTAACAGCAAACTGTTAGCCTTAATATCAAAAATCTATCTCTGTCAAGGGCTTAGAGGAAAGTCCTAATGATGATTAAATGGTATAGAATCTACTGTACAAAGGAAAGTGAAAGATAGCAACACATTTTATCTTCTAAAGGCAAGAAAACAGGCTTTCCTCATTAAGTAATGGAACACGACAAAGAATGAAGCTGTACTGCAGCATAAAGATTTAGAAACATGTCTGACAATCTTGTTAAATGTGCATATCAGTTAAATTAGGATGCTATCAACTTTCCTCCTTTTGGAAACTTAAGAGACATGCTTTAGACATGTGTATTAGGAACAGTTTGGTGCAGACTTAGATGTGTCCTTGCCCAAGGGCTGACAGATGGATCAAACGACCTCTCAGCATCCCTTACGTTCCCACGCTTCTGTTTTCCTATGATTGGGCACTGGCTGGTTAGCTGAGTCAGATTTGCCCTTGTAAATTAGTGAAAGAGTCAGCTGCTTGAAAGAAAATGGGTAGGCTTTTTGCCCCCAAAATAAAAGCCTGAATATCCTCTTCCAGGTGAAATCATACCATCAGACATTCATTTTCTTGAGGCAGGAAGTATTCCTGGTCTTCAACATTTCTCTAAGGTGACACCTAACAGAAACAAAAGTACCATACCTTAGAAGATAAGGGCTTAGCAAACATCAAGTCCCTGCAGAAGGACTGAGAACCAAGATACAGGAAGAGGGAGACCTAAAGCAGAGAAAGAGATGGGTGGGGGCACAGAGATCAGCTGTACTTAACTTGAAATGGGCTCCAGGCTCCCCAAGAAGATCAATGGACTCTAGGCTCCTGCGCCTCCTTCTCTGCTGTTTCTTAGTCTTTTGATCAAGCAGAAGCTCTACCAGGAACAAACACTGAAGAAGGCACTAGGAACATTAAAGTATGGCAGACAAATATGTCTTATTTTCTCACAAAATACTGAACACATACTGAATGCACAAATCCTTGGCCCTCGTGGAAATTCCATTCTGGTAAAGGAAAGGTAAGTAATAAATTGTGGGAATACTAGGAACTATGGCAAGCAGACCTACCCTACCTTCAAAAGCCTATCTAAAAGGGAGGTTCTTTTTGGCATGTGAAAACTGAATAGAAAGTATAGAAAGGTATGAGCTGGTAGAGAAGAAGCAACCCAGAAGATGTTCCATTTAAATTTGTCAAATAGTGAGTTGGTAACAGAGTTCATTTAATAGAGCATTTGCTTAGTATACCAAAGGACCTAGTTTTAATCCCCAGAACTAAAGATAAAAGTAAGTGATGCTATCAGTTTGCTTGTGTGGCAGGATAAAGGATCTCTCTCTCTCTCTCTCTCTCTCTCTCTCTCTCTCTCTCTCTCTCTCTCTCTTTCTTATTCAAATATTTACACAATGAATAACTTTAAAGCAATATCAAAGTTATGATTAACACTTTTACTCATTTTTATCATGTGGTTTTACTGCATTAGTCTTCAAACTATTACTTGTAAATTAAGATCAAATTGTATAAGGACATGATAAAATTTCAAGCCCAAATTCAAAATCAAATACATGTTTTACCTCACATTATAAACATTGAGTCTAATCCCAAAAAAATTGTTTGATGGCATTTTACTCAAACAAGATAAAACGTGTGACATTGTGACATGGATTTTTCCCCACCGACATTGAATGTGAATTACAGGTTGGTTCCTGCACTACAGGTGGACCTGTGGCAGCCCAGCAGTATTGTCTACGTGTCGGAGGGGACAGTGACTGATGTCCATATTCCCCAAAATGCTTCCCAGGGCCTGTTAGCCTTCTTCCAGGAAGCCAACATCAAATACAAGTAAGAATTTCTTTTTTTTTTTTTTTTTACTTGCTACAAAATTTATTTATACTAAATTGAACTGAATGACCATGGAATTCAGATTATTCAAGTGCTTGTGAGTGTTTTCATTTTTCCTTTTGAGAAAACTGATATGACTCTAGTCACCTATGAAGGGCTTATTCATCAAATGGAAGCTGAAATGCCATCAAATGGAATGCCTAGAGGGTGTTGGGAAGGCATGAAAGGCAAAGGCTTTCAACAGGAGTCATATCAGCCAGGGAAGGCCAGCTGGTAGAAAGCTTTCTGAGCAGGAAGAGAATAACAGAACTGATCTTGTGAGTGATGTGGCCCCCTTGGAAGGTGTAAGCAAGAAGCCACACATCTGTAGGGCAGAGGACCAATAAGAAGTAACAGTAGGAGTCCGGGCAAGGGATGGTGAGCACCTAAGTTAGGCCCAGAATAGTAGAATCAGGAGAGCATTCAAAAAATATTTCAATGATCAAACTACCTGGATTCACCACTTGCTGGTGAGGGTGAAGCTACAAATGTCTCATTTTTTTTATATCCTGGAGAACTTCACTGAGTAAACAGATTGGAATGGATTTAATATTTTAAGTGTTCTTTTTTAAAGAAATAGAACAATTAGAAAAGAGAAAGCAGTAGGTACTTACAGGAGTCAAAGAAGAAGCAAACTCAAGAGAAGAAAGTGTGCTCAAAGCCAAGAATCACAGTACACCCAGCAAGAAAGAGATTAATCTCCTCTTTTTGATTTGGTGATGAAAACTGTTATTAACACTAACAACAAGATATGATGGTTAGGAATAGAACATAGAGAAATGAATAGAATGTCAGAGCTGAGAGAAAACTACAGCAAGATCTTAGCCATTAGAATAAGGAGAGAGGCAGAGAATAAGTGACCACAGAAGAATGTGGCATCAATGACTGTGTCTTAGCTACATTTCTTATCACTAGGACACAATACCCAATACTCACAAATTAAAAGAGGGGCAGATAATTTTGGATCATAGTTTGTAGAGATTCCAGCCCATAGTTTGCTCTGGCTCAGAAGTAGGATAGAATGGCAGAGGAGGTACAGCAAAAGAAAGCTTTCAGCTTAAGGCATCCAGGAGGCAGAGACAGCATCGATGGAGGAACTGGGAAGGGAGGTAGGCTTCTGACATCACAAAATCCATCTTAGGCACTTTCCTCACCCCTCCTGGGAACAACTGCTTGGAAGATTTGGGGTTTGTCCCAGTGGGGGGAAATTCTGGCATATCTTTAGAGGAAGAGGACAGTGATAATACCAGACAATGCACAGGTGGAGAGGTGAATTGAAAGAGTAGAAAGGATACCTTGTCCTCCAAGGCTTAAGAAGTAAATGTGGGCCCACTGAAGATTGCAAAGAAAGGCTGGATGTGCTGGCTCATACCTATAATACCAGCACTCAGAAGACTGAGACAGAAGAACTGTTATGAGTTCAGCTTTTTTTTTAAAAATGTATTTAGTACAGGGTCTCACTACATAGATCAGACTTGTAGCTATCCTCCTGTTTTCAGTCTCCCAAGTGCTGGGATTACAGGTACATGCCATCATGCCCAGTCTCAATCTCAGCATGCCCCAGGGGCAGGGCCAGCCGGCACAACAGGGATCGAACCCTAGCTGATATGTTCTGCCTAAGCAGGTGCTTTAGTCCATTGAACTATCTAGCCACCCCTAGAACTGCTATAAGTTCAAAGCCAGTCTGGGCTACAAAATGAGTTCAAGGCCACCCTAAGCTATGTAGTGAAAACCTATCTCAAAAAGGCAAAACCAAATAAAATTTCAAAGAAAAAGTTATAAATTGAAGATAATAGCTGGAGACTTTCTACATGGGGTAAGCATGATTATCTACCAAGTGTTTTTTTAAAAAACAGGTTTTGAAAAGTGTTGTTAGGGGAAACTATGAGGTGAAAGCCAACAAAACTTGCTGTTTGTGAGAAGACAGAAGATAGCACTGATACAGAGTTAAGGATTGTTTTCAATATGAGCATAGAATGGTCAGAGGAGGGAGAGGAGAAAGGAGAGGAGGAGGGGAAACAAGTCTAAATCACTAGAGAATAACCAGTGTCATTCTTGAATCTCCTTTGTTCGTGACAAGAGTATAGCTCAAGAGTGTAGCCAAGAATTAAAGAAAGGTAACAATGAATTGCATCACACAGAAGAAAGGAGAGATTTTCCTGAAGTTAGATAGTCAGTGCAGAAGCAGAGATAAGATTCCAGGAGAACAATAACTTTCATCACTTTGGGTCCATATTAAATAGGAAGAGTGTGGAGACAGACAGCCAAAAAGAAAGTGTCTGTAAAAGTCAGATTTCCAGTTGACTTAAGTGGAAGAATGTGAAGTCCAAGAATGCAAAATGGAGAGTCCTCTGGAAAGAGGACAACATTGGAAGTTTGTTAACAATGGAAGAGAGTGGGCACAGGAAAGAGTGATGGTAGAGAGAAGAGGACTAGCAGAGGACCTGTAAAGAGGAAGAGTAGTGTGATGGATGAACGAAGCAAGAAGGAATGGTTTCCCTTTCATTGGGAAATAATTTCTCAGGATTTTAGGGCTAAGAGGCAAAACTGTAAATAACTACCTTCAACTATGCCAAAATATTAACAGATCATTATACTGTCAAAACTGGCAGATGGCTCCTGATGGTGTAGGGGGATGCCTGAGTGACCTGATGCCCCTGAGAGTCAACTGAAGGGGCCTGCATGGTCTGAAAGCCTGTGCCACAGGGTGCAAATGGTAGTACCATCCTAGTTTGCACATATACTGCCTTGCCAAAAGGACAGTTGCTGCCTTATTGAAATACTGATATGCATTTTATAGAAAAGTATTTCAACTTTGCTTCTAAATATAATCACAGCTATGCATAAAACTGTTGTTCATATTGGACACACTTTAGTCTTTGCTGTAGCTTTGAATGCATGCTCTGATTCTGTGAATGCCTGGCAAGAAAGAACCTGGCAATTATATCTATAGGTGCCCGGTAACAACTCATATGCTTCATTAATTACTGTTCAGTAGAAAAAATAAATACCAGTTATTTTAACAAGTCTCTATTTTCTGCCATTAAATATAGGTCATGTGGAACCAAAATAGAATAAAATATCACACTTCGTGTCACAGAGCCTAGCCAAAAAATGAGTGTTTTAAATCAGTTTTCTCCTCATAAAGAACAATCACTTAGAGTTACTCATTTTGTTGCTCCCAAGATAATAACACATAAGAGTCAATTAAATTCTACAGGCATAGCAGGTAGAGATCATTTTCATTGACTTTTATTATTATAGCCTGAGATATTTTCAAAAGATTATCATTTGCTCTGTACAACCATGCATAATGTATCACTACAGTGATTATAAAGCAAAGATAATGTGACCCCCTGTGTGGTCAACCCCTCTCCATGGATGACTCATTCTGCTGTTAGGAACTTGGACATTTCAAAAATTGGCCAGAAAATTTCCATTTTTGATGACACTTCCATACCTTGGAAGCTTTGATGACATCACTCTGAAAGTTTTCAATACCATTAGTCATTATAGGAATGTACCCAACTGGGGTAAGAATCTTAGTCAATTGTAAGGAGCAAGAAAATAACAGTTTACATACTGACCTCCACAATGGTTGTACCAGTCTACATTCCCACCAGCAGTGGAGAAGTGTTCCCTTTTCCCCACAACCTCTCCAACATTTGTTGTTGGTTGATTTCCTTATGATAGCCATTCTTTCTGGAGTGAGATGGTATCTCAGTGTTGTTTTTATTTGCATTTCACGCATGGCTAGCGATGTGGAGCATTTTTTCATATATTTGTTCACTTCTTTAATTTCGTCCTCTGAGAAGTGTGTATTCATCTCAGATGCCCATTTCTGAATTGGGTCTTTAAATTTGAGGGCCCTGTTATATCTTAGTTCTTTATAAATTCTAGACAGTAGACCTCTGTCTGATTGCTTATTAGTTAGGATTTTTTCAAAGT
>PVKA01031485.1:0-20937 GCA_004027165.1 Ctenomys sociabilis | reverse complement strand
ATAGTGAGACCCTGTCTCAAAAAGACAAAAAAAAAACAAAAAAAAAAAAACACAATGGTTGTGGTGTGTGTGTACAATGATGTCCAGGCCAGTTTATGTGGCACACAGGTATGCGCGGCAGTGCCTTAGTCTGAGGAGGGGCTGTAGTTTCAGACTGCCCAGCCCAAGTCCTTGCTCTACTACAATATCAGTTAAGAGTTCTCTGGGCTACAAGTTAGAGAAAAGCAGACCAGCAATGGTTTAAACAAGAATTTGTGGGCTGGCCAAATAGTTTAGCGGATTAAAGTGCCTGCAAGCAGGTGCAGGTGTCAGGGGTTCAATCCCCAGGCCTGCCCTGCTCCCGAGGCATGCTGAGATACAGATTGAGACTGGGCGCAGTGGTGTGCGCCTGTAATCCCAGCTCTTGAGAAGCTGTAAACAGGTGGATCACTAGAGTGGGATCTAGTAGTGAGACCCTGAACACCCTGTAGACCCTTCCCTAAACTACAATAAATAAATAAATAAATAAATAAATAAATAAATAAATAAATAAATGAACGGGCCTGGGGATGCAGCTCAGTCAGTGTAGGATGCCCATGGATTTGATTCACAGTACTTTCCCCCAAAATAAGAAAAATCCTTTTCCTAACACTATGAAATCTAAATGCAAGCAGTACCTGGCACTGCTTTTCAAGCTCAGCAATGTCGTTTTGGGCAGCTCTGCAATTCCCTCTCCTGTGTACTTGCAAGTTGGTGAGATGGCCACAGCGCCTTAGACTACCATGTCTATATTCAACACAGCAAGAACACAAAGTCTTCACTAGAAACTCCCAGAAGGCATTCATATGTACCTTGTTGACTTCTTCTAGTTCCAAAGAGAAGGCTGGGAAAAATAGAATTGTGTTTTCTAATTAAAAGGTGGAGGAGGTAGATAAAGAGAAAAGAGTTGGGCATGGACTTTGAGTTTGCTTTGTTTTTGTATGGTTTTGTCCAAGACAATGGGTTTTGTCATGTAGCCCAGGCTGGTCTCAAACTCAAGACCTTCCTGCCACATTCTCCTGAGTGCAGGGATTACAGGTGTGTACCACCACACACAGGTAGGGCACTGTTTTTGATCATAATATAGGTGCTGGAACATTTTGTGGTACGGGGGATTGAACTGAGGACCTTGTGCTATTTCCCCAGCCCTGGAGCAACTTACTACCTGGGAAATCCTGAGCAAGTTATTTACAAGCTTTCTATCACTAGTGGGGTAACTATGTTCCACAAGTCTTGCCAAGAGGATTAAATCAGTTATGCTGACTATTTAAAACAGTACCTGGCACATAGCAAATCCTCAGTTATGATAGATATTATTTGCTATAGGGGAAAAAAACATAATCTCATTGTCTAATGAAAGGAGACATATGAATCTATCTGGTAGGAATACTATACAGGCATCAGGATGCTAATTGTTAAGAAAAAGGTGCCAATTGTTATTGATTAACATTCAAAGATCTATCATATCTTCTTCAGCAAACATAACTAGTTGTGAGATGAAGTATGATATATGAAGTATGGTTCCCGTTAGCTAAAATTGCACGCACAGGGCTGGTGAAATAGCCAACAGGGCTGGCAAGATAGCTCAGTGGTCTAAAGCGCCACCGCGGTTCGAGCCTCAGCACCACATGCCATGCCAGCCCCTCCTCCCAGGGCGGGCTGAGCTCACCCCCTCATCCCCCCACCCCCGCAAAAAAGAAAAAAAAGGAATCCGTGATGTGTAGCGAGACGCTGTAATAAATAAATGAATTAAAAAAAAAAAAGAAATAGCTCAACAGACTAAACACCTGCTTAGGCAAGTGAAGAGACCATGGTTTGATCCTGGGCACCACATGCCACTCTGGTACAGCCCTTGGGCTTGGTGTGTGGCCACTGATTCTGGGTGCAGTTGGCACACCCCTGTAATCCCAGTGCTGGGGAGGCTGAAAACAGGGGGGTCACTGAGTCTGAGCTATGTAGTGAGACCCTGTACTGAATGCATAAATAAATAAGAGAAAGGAGACAAAATTGCACACTGAAAGTAAACATTATAAAAATGTCATTTTTTAATTTTATTTTTTATCTATTTATTTTATCCTATTTTATTTTTTTGGCAGAGTCAGGGATTGAACTCAGGCCCTTATGCTTACCAGGCAAGCGCTTATCCTACTGAACTATCTCCCTGGCCCCAAAAATGTCATGTTTGCTAAACATGGTGGCAGCTCCTGTCACGGCAGCACTCAAGTGGCTGAAGCAGGAGGATAAGTTTGAGGCTTCACTGGGCAACTTAGTGAGACTCTGTCTCAGAAGAAGAATCCTGGGTTGGGGAGATGGCTCAGTAGAATAAGCGTTTCCCTGGCAAGCTCAAGGGCCTGAGTTCAATCCCTGCATCCTCCAAACAAACAAACAAACAAAAAAGAATCCTAGTGGGGCATGGTGGTGCAGGCCTATAATCCTAGTATGTGGGAGGCTGGGGCAGGAGGATCACTGTGAGTCTGAGGCCAGCCTGGGGGCTACAAAGTGAACTGAATTGAAGTTCAGTCTGAACTGCATAGCAAAACCCTATCTGAAAAGACAAAAAAGGAGGAGGAGGAAGAGGAAATTTGGGAAGTTTTCAAACTAAATCTTGACTTTGTTCCCTGAGGAAATGATTTACTGTGTAATTTTCTTCAATGTCCCAGAAGAATTTAAAGAAATCATCAAGATGCCTAGTTTAAAATTGCCTTAGTAGGGGCCGGGGAGATGGCTCAGTGGAGTAAGCGCTTCCCTGGGAGGCGAAAGGGCTTGAGTTCAATCCCCGGTTCCAGGAAGAAAAAAAAATTGCCTTATTGACTCAATGAGTATGCCCTATGTTTCGCTGGTATGTTTTGAGATAAGGTTTCAGTGTGTGGTGCAGGCTAGTCTTGAACTCACAGCTTCAGCCTCCAGAGTCGTAGTATCCCGAGTGAGTGGCCAGAACTCGGCAGAAGAATCCTGTCCATCTGTCATGGACCTGTTGCCTGCAAGCCTGGAGTGACTTGCGGATACTTGACTGTATTAATCAGGTTTTTGCACTGCACCAAATGCCTGAAATGATCAGGTTGGAAAGAGCAAAGGGTTCTTTTGGCTCGCGGTTTTTATAGATCTCAATCCACTGACTCGACAGCTTTGGGCCTGTAGTGGAGAGTCCTGGTAGAAGTGTACAGCAGAGCGAAGTCCCTCCTATGGCCAGGAAGTGAAAGGGACAGACCTCCCTCTGTTCCCCAAACACCTGAAGACCTTCTACTAGGCAGGCATGCTCTCTACCTCCCCGGCTGATATCACACCCTTCAACCCTTCTGCCTCAGCCCCTAAATGCTGGGATCATTGGCCTGTGTCACCTGGCCCGGATAAGGCCCCACTTCCTGAGGTCTCTGCCACCTACCCGTAATACCTGCTCTGAGGACCAGACTATCATGTGACTGATCATTCAAGAGCTGCGCCTGGACTCCCTGCTGCTTCCACACTGGGACAGAGGTGCACAGAGCTGCACAGCAGTGCCAGTTAAGCTGTGGCACTCAATGCCATGGGCACAGAAGGTCCCCACGCGTCTGCACCTCTCTTGCCTCACCCCCGCTGCGCCCACGCTTGCCAGGGCGAGGGCAGTCTCTGGCCACTAGAGCCAGCTGTCACACCACGGACAGGATTGCCTCCCCAACCCAGCAGCCCTCAACCAGTGAGGAAGGGGATTGGGTGTATGTTTCCTCCTCCTCTCTCAAGGGCAGACTCATTTTCTAAAGTGTCCCTGCGCAGCTGACTCCCAGTTGCCCCTAGGGAGTAACTTGATCAGTAAGACTCTTCCTTTCTGCACTCCTCATCCCTCCCTCCCTCCCTAGCTTCCTTTCTTCCTTTCTTTCTTGAATGCAATGGCTGGCCTCCAATTCCCAATTCTCCTGTCTTAGCCTCCCGAGGAGCCGGGATTACAACGATGCGGCAGTTGTGTGCCTGGCAGCTTTTTTCTTTGCTTTTCTTTCTTTCTTTTTTTTTTTTTTGGTGGCCAGTTCAGCCTACCATGGAGGAATGGCTGGTGTGGCATATGATGCTGGGGATTGAACCACGGTCCTTGTGCATTTGCCTTAAACTTCCCTAAACAAGCACTTTAGACCACTGAGCTATCTTGCCAGCCCAGTGTGACATTTCTTGAATGCCTTCTTTTTCCTGCATTGTTTCCCACCTTCCTACCAGTGTTCCCTGGGATCATCTCCCAAAGAATCTATTGCTAGGCAGAGAAGGTGCAGAGTATCCCATCTCCAGATTCTAGTGCAAGCCTGTGGGTGAGAGGAGGCTGCAGGGCGATCTGTATCCCTCTTCTGGGACCCCAGCAAATTCTATATTCTCTCTGAGTCTCAGTTTACTGGTTGTTTGTTTGTTTTTGAGACAAGTCTTTGCCATGTAGTTCAGGTTGGCTTTGTACTTTGTAGCCAGGCAATCCTCAGACTCACTGATCCTCCTGCCTCAGCCTTCTGAGCTCTGAGATTACAAGTGTGCGCCACCACACTCGGTTCAGTTTACTCATTTGTAAAACTCTACCTTCCAGCATTGCTGTAGGTATTAAAAAAGATGAAGGAAAAAAAAAGAAGATGAAGGAATGAAGGGCTTGGCACTTAAGAGGAACTAAAAAAGGGACAAGATTGTTCCTGCAAAACCCTCAACTCCCAGCCTTAGTCTATGCAATGGAGGAGCAAATGCTATTTTCTGTATGAAAAGTGGTTTCCCCAACAGAACTCTGTCACGCGCACTTCCGACTCCTCCTGTCTACAGTCGAGCTGCCCCGCATTCCATCCTGCTTTCTGCACAATACTGCTGGAAAATCTAGCACCTTTCTTGAAGGTTTCATGTGTGACCCAACTCATCACCTAAAACCGAGCAGATGGTTCCCAGCCATTCCTTTCACCTGAGTGTTTTCTCTTTTTTTTTTTTTTTTTTTTTGTCTTTTTGAGACAGGGTCTTACTATGCAGTTCAGGCTGGCCTTAAACTCACTTTGTAGCTCAGGCTGGTCTGGAACTCACAACAATCCTCCTGCCTCAGCCTCCTGAGTGCTGGGATTACAGGCCTGCACCACCATGCCTAGCTAGTGTTTTCAACAGGAGCAGAAAAAAAAAAATAAATAAATAAAAAATAACAGGAGCAAAGCTCCTCGAATCTTGGAGGGAATCTCCAGGGAACTTCAGGAGACAGGTGGAACAAGTCATGGCCCCAAGGCACCCCAGCCTGCAGCACAGTCTCTGCTGGTCTCAGGGCCGGCAGGGACTTGGATTGTGAAATCCTCAGGCACTGAAGGACCACTTAACTCTAATACTGCTCTGGAGTGCTCCAGTACAGTATAGATATTTGCATTTCAATAGGTTTTTTTTTTTTTTTTTTTTTTTTTCAGTACTGGGGGTTGAACTCAGGCCCTTGCACTTGCCAGGGAAGCGCTTATTCCACTGAGCCATCTCCCTGGCCCCTCAGTAGTTCTTTTTGCTTGTCATTGTTTTTCAGTAGTGTGCACTGAACCCAGGGCCTCCTCCATGCTACAGCCCTAATTCATCCCACCTACTCTCCAGCTTGCGGTCCTGCCTCAGCCTCCCAGAGTGCTGAGCGTTTGCACGGCTGTGCTCGGTTCCATTATCTTCCTTTCTGCACAATTTTAACCTGGATTCACTGCAGAGCCCTGGGTGAGCACTTTAGAATGCCATTACAGCCCCATAAGACTCCTTCCATATCTTCCCATATAACTGTCAGGTTGCCTCACCTTTTCCCCCATTTCTTTCTCTTTTTTTTTTGAGACCGGGTCTCCCAATGCAGCTCAGGCTGGCCTCAAGCTCACAGTCATCCTCCTGCCTCAGCCTTGCAAGTGTGCTAGATTACAGGCATGTACCACCTTGCCCAGATTCCAATTTTATTTTATTTTATTTTTTTGGTACCAGGAATTGAACTCAGGACCTTGTGCTCACTAGCTGGGCACTGCACCACTGAGCTATAGCCCCCCCCAATTGCTTCTTTTTTTTTTTTTTTTGCAGGGCTGGGGATTGAACTAATTGCTTATAATTATTTTTGTAGTTATTTCCATGGACTTCTCGAGAAAATGAAGCTGGGCATGGTGATGCACATCTGTAATCCCAGCATTTAGGAGGCTAAGGCAGGAGGATCACCCTGTGAGTTTGATCACATAGTCAGTTCAAGGCCAGTTGGAACAGTACAGTGAGACCCTGTCTCACTGGGGAGGGGCAGGAATATAGTTCAGTGGCACAGCACCTGTGGGGCAAACACAAGGTCCTGAGTTTGATTCCTGGTGCTGGTGGTGGGGGGCAAGAATAGAGAAAGAGAGAGATAGAGACAGACAGTATTCCATGTTAAAAGTATATTAGCAGTAGGGCTGTGCATGTAGCACAGAGGTACAGCAATGACTTGCCTCTGTGTGTGTGTGTGTGTGTGTGTGTGTGTGTGTGTGACCCTGGGTTCTACCCCCAGCACCAAAAAACAAACAAGTTTAGCTGGGCGTGGTGGCACATACCTGTAACCCCAGCTACTCAGAGGCTGAATCAGGAAGCTCTTGTGTTCCAGGTCAGTCTGGGACCTTGTGTGAAATAAGGAGAAGCTATTTCAAACCAATCACCCTGAAATGACTGGGGGTGGGGAGTGGGGTGAGGTAACAAGTTGCAAAGCATCAGGCCTCTAAAGTCTAAAGTGTCTCTGAGACAGAAACAGGCAGGTGTCAGTTATATAGCTCGGTGGTAGAGCACACGGTTAGCAACACACACGCACACACACACACATGCACGCACGCACTGTGCACGTGCGCAGTGTGAATACAAATCCTAGTCATCTTAGACTTTCTTAACTTCCCTCCATCTCTGGTTGATGGCGTATAACATCTTACGCAAAATTTCTACAAACATGCCAGGTGTGGGGGCGTGCACCTGTGACCCCAGCACCTGGGAGGGCCAGCATGAGCAGCATGAAGTGCACAACAAGACCCTGTCTGAAAGCAAACACAAAATTCTATAAAAGCAAAGCCAGGGAGATGGCTCAATAGAATAAGCGCTTCCTTGACAAGCACAAGGTTCTGAGTTCAATCCCTGGTTCTGCCAAAAATAAACAAACAAACAAACAAAAAAGCAAAGCCAGGCTGGTGGTGGTGGTGCACACCTATAATTCAAGCACTCAGGAGGGTGAGGCAGGAGGACTGCTGTGAGTTTGAGGCCAACCTGAGCTACAAAGTGAGCTAGAGGCCAGCCTGAACTGCATAGCAAGACCCTGTCTCATATTGAAAAAAAAAACACAAAAAAAACCAGGGCTGGCACGATAGCTCAGTGGTCTAAATTGTCTGCTTAGGCAAGCTTAGGGAAAGCCCAGGGACCTCAGTTTAATCCCCAGCACCACATGCCACACCAGACCTGCTCACAGGGTGGGCTGAGCCAGCCACAAAAGGAAAAGAAAAATGAGAGAGAGAAAAAAAAAAAAGCCAGGTGTGCTCATGCATGCCTGTGATTCTAGCACTGAAGGAGGCTAAAGCAAGGCTATTGAAAGTTTGAGCCCTGCCTAGGCAATTTATTGAGAACCTGTCTCAAAATTGCAAAACCTGGCCACTCAGGAAGATTGCTGTGAGTTCCAGGCCAGCCTGCACTACAGAGTAAGTTTAAGGCAGTTTGAGCTACATAGGAAGACCCTGCCTCAGGGCTGGGGAGATGGCTCAGTAGAATAAGTGCTTCCCTGGCAAGCGCAAGGGCCTGAGTTCAATCCCCAGTTTCGCCAAAATAAAAATAAAGTGCCTGAAAGCAAGCACAGGGCTTCAATCCCGGACTGATGTGCCAGGCCACCCTCGGGGCCTGCTGAGACTGCAATTGAGACCAGGCATGGTGGCAGCCTGTAATCCCAGCTCTTGAGAGGCTATTAACATGTGGATCACTAAGAGTCCCATCTAGTAGTGAGTCCCTGGACACCCTGTAGACCCTTCTCTAAAATACAAAAAAAAAAAAAAAAAAAAAAAAAAAAGTGGCTTGAAGCTCAGCAAATGTGGTCAATAGAGTAGCCAAAAATAAATATTAGCTCATCAAGTGACATTCAAGGGGCTGAATGCAGTGGAGAAACTCCCAGGTTGGTCTACTAGTCTGCTGTATGTGGTGGCGTAGGCATGTAATCCTAGCATTCTGCAAGGCTGAGGCAGGAAGATAGCTATGACAGTCTGCACTACACAGTAAGGCCCTGTGAGGAGGTGGAGGAGAAGGGGGATGAGGAGGAGGAGGGGGATGGAGAGGGGGAGGGGGAGGAGGCTGTCTTTATTCTAAGAGTCCTGGAAGAACAGGATTAAAAACACTTAATGTTTTTTTCTTTTTTTTTTTTTTGTGGAACCGGGGATTGAACTCAGGCCCTTGCGCTTGCCAGGGAAGCGCTTACACACTTAACTTTTATAGACTGTTATTTTACTTGCTTCCCCACCTGTTTGCTTGCTCGTTTACCACCAGTTCTCATCTTTAGGTAACTTAAATAATTCTCTTTTTGAATTAATTTTCCCCTCAAGTTCTCGCTGAAGGACAGAGAGTCCTGAACAGCCCCCTCCAGTACCCCTGCCCTGGGGACTCAGGACGCTCTCAGCCCCACTACAGGTAGCAGCCACCACTCCCTACGCCTCCCCAAGGCTCGGCCCTGGGTGGCCTTGCCCGCTGTGCTCTCTCAAGCCAAGCATTGTATGATGAGGCTACACCCTCAGCCGCTCTAGCTTCCTTTCCAAAAAGAAAAGAGAGGGCGAGTGTGGTTCTGTGCTGGAGGACTTGCCTTGCATGCAGGAGGCCCTGGGTTTCTCACACACTGAGGAAAAAGAAAAAGAAAGAATGGAGGAGGGGAGGAAGAGGAAAAGAATCTCCAACCCATCTGTCATTTTTACCATTTCTCACTCAGTCTACAACTGATTTGGAAAAAAAAGTGTTTAGAGTAGTAGTATTCATAAAGGACCCAAATTGGAAACAACTCAAATGTCTACCAACTGGTGAAAGACACGCTGCAATATGTCCATACAGTGAACTATCACTAGCAAAGGAGAAGCACACAGTTCTGGCAAACACAACATCGTGGCATCATGGGTGAATTGCACTGAAGAAGCTGAACATAAAGGGATATATATGAGACCTTTTTTTTTTTCTTTGCGCGGTACAGGGGATTGAACTCAGGAACCTTCACTTGCCAGGCAAGCTCTTATTCTACTGAGTTATCTCCAGAGCCCCAGGACCCTCTAGAATAGACCCACCAGATGCGTGGCTGTAGATCTCTGAACCTTGCTACAGGGAGGTCAGAGTACTGATGGGAAAGAGGCTTAACTGCACTTTGGAGGCTGATAAGAAGTCTTTATCTCGACTATAGCATGTTAGCATTTGCCCGAATTCTGAGAACTGTATCATTTAGATCTGTGTACTTTATAGCCTGTAAATCATATCTCTAAACTGGGCGTGGTAGCACAGGCCTACAATCTCAGCTCTGTTTTTTTTGTCTTTTTCAGACAGGGTCTCACTATGCAGTTCAGGCTGGCCTTAAACTCACTTTGTAGCTCAGGCTGGTCTCGAACTCACAACAATCCTCCTGTCTCCGCCTCCTGAGTGCTGGGATTACAGGCATGTGCCACCACGCCCGGCTAATCTCAGCTCTTGAGAGGCTGTAAACAGGTGCATCACTACGAGTCCGATGTAGTAGTGAGACCCTGAACACCCTGTAGACCCTTCCCTAAAATACAATAAATAGGGGCTGGGGAGATGGTTCAGTGGAATAAGCACTTCCCAGGCAAGCGCAAGGGCCTGAGTTCAACCCCCCAGTTCTGCCAGAAAAAACCAAAAACAAATAAATTCTATAACTCCATTTTGTCTTTTTTTTTTTTTTCAGAACCAGGGATTGAACTCAGGCCCTTGTGTTTGCCAGGCAAGGGCTTATTCTACTGAGCCATCTCCCCAGCCATTATTTTTATCTTTTGAGACAGGGTCTTGCTATGTACTTCAGGCTAGCCTTGGACTCTCTCTGTAGCCCAGGCTGTCTCAGCTTCCCAAGTACTGGATTACAGCTGTGTGCCACCACGCTGAGCTCATATCTCCAATATGAAATAAATCTTTAAAAAAAAAAAAAAAGAAAGAAAGAAATCTTTTAAAGACTTAAAAATGGAGACAATTTGATTCATTGTAGTACTTAGAAAGCATGGCTCATGACATGAGTATCTAAAGGCATTTTTCTTCCCTTTCTTTTTGGTGGAACTGGGGATTGAACTCAGGCCCTTGTGCTTGCCAGGGAAGTGCTTATACTACTGAGCCATCTCCCAAGCCCTGTCATTTTTCAGTAGAACAGTGATTACTGGATTGGGCTGGGTGTGGGGAAGAGTGGGAAAAAGGGGGTTGTATGCATCAGTCCATGCTGTATTTGTGATGGAAATAGCACACTGAATGCCATTACTGTGTATAATGAATATATACTACTAAAAGTACTTTTTTTTTTGTTGGAACCAGGGATTGAACTCAGGCCCTTGCACTTGTCAGGGAAGTGCTTATTCCACTGAGCCATTTCCCTGGCTCTGTTTTTTGACTTTTTTGAGAAAAGGTTTCATTCTGCAGTTCAGACTGGCCATGTGCTTACTTTATAATCCAGGCTGACTTGAACTCACAGTGATCCTGCTGCCTCACCCTTTAGAGTGCTGGAGCTGCAGGCATGTATCAGCATACCCAGCCTTAAAAATCATTTTTTCAAAGCATTAGAAAATTTAAGTGAACAAAAAAGTAAACAACAAAGATGAGATAGTTTTTCAGAAGACAAAAATAACTTGAAAAAAGTCTTTAACATAGAAAAGACAAAACAGGGCCCAAGGAGAAAGCTCAGTGGAATAAGCGCTTGCCTGGCAATCATAAGGGCCTGAGTTCAATACCCTGTTCTGCAAAAAAAAAAAAAAAAGCCAGGCGCCGGGCGTGGTGGTGCATGCCTGTAATCCCATCACTTGGGAGGCTGAGGCAGGAGGATTGTTGTGAGTTCAAGACCAGCTTGAGCTACAAAGTGAGCTTAAGGCCAGCCTGAACTGCATAGTGGGGCCCTGTCTCAAAAAGACATAAAAAAAAAAAAAAAAGAAAAAGAAAAAGAAAAGACACAATTTTGCCTAAGAATGACCCTATTTTTCATATGAAACTTCTACAAAACAAAAATAATAAATTTTGAAATTGTAGCCTGGGGCCAGAAAGTTGGCTCAGTGGAATAAGCGCTTCCCTGGCAAGCGCAAGGGTCTGAGTACAATCCCTGGTTCTGCAAAAATAAATAAGTACATAAATAAATAAAAATAAACTGGCTTTAAAAAAATGAAATTGTAGCCTAAACAACAACAAAAATGGAATGCTTTTTTAAAATGTATTTAGTACAGGGTCTACAGGGTCTCACTACACAGATCAGACTATTTTCAGTGTGGCAGGCACTGGGATTAAAGGTGCAAGTCACCACATCCAGTCTCAGTCACCACCTCAGGGAGCACCAAGGGGGGTGCAGCATGGCATGCCAGGAATTGAACCCTGGTCCTTCAGTCAACCTAAGCACATGCTTTAATCTGCTGAGGTATCTAGCCAGCCCTTATTTTTCATAGGAAAAATTTTACACAGCCATGGATGCAAAAAGTTAGAGAAGTTAGTACACAAACTTTGAAAAGGCAGTAATTCACTGCACATGGTGGCACACACTTCTATTCCCAGCACTCAATAGACTGAGACAAGAGGATTGCTGCTAGTTTAAGGCCAGTCTGAACTACCTAGAGAGACACTGTCTCAGAAACATAAATAAATAAAAACTTAGAGAAGAGGGCCAGCCAAATAGTTCAGCAGCTTAAAGTGCCTACAAGCGGGTACAGGGGCTGGTGGTTTAATCCCCCAGCCTGCCTAGTGGCTCTGTCCCCGAGGCCTGGTAGCCTGTGCTCTTGGGAGGCTGCAAACCGGTGGATCACTAGTAGTCTGATCTAGTAGTGAGACCCTGAACACCTAGTAGAGCCTTCCCTAAAATATAAAAACAAACGGATAAAAACCTTAGAAAACAGTAGCATTCTCTCATTTCCTTAGTCACTGCTGAAAGGCATAATGAACCTTCAATTTGTGTAGGTTCAGAACCCCACCTCCACAATTGATTTGTTCCATTTTTCTTTGAAGAAAGGTGACCTTGGAATAGGCCGTTTGCTTACACGATAGCTGGAGCTAGCTTTGCCTTGGGAGCTGGACTTCTGTTTTTCTTTCTTTTCTTTTTTTTTTTTTTTGCGGAACCAGGGATTGAACTCAGGCCCTTGAGCTTCCCAGGGAAATGCTTATTCCACTGAACCATCTCCCTGGCCCCAAGAGCTTTCTGTATCTCTAAGCCAGTTAGTTGGTTTATTTCTGTTACTCCCACCAGAAATAACTGATACAGGTATTCCTTACCTGAAGTGCAGAAATTAGTTTTTCCATCATTTTTCATATACACATAGTACGCAAATATTTTTGTTGCCTTCTTTGGCAACTACATATCGTGAAAACATACCAAACAGTTAATTGTGTTAATAATGTGATAATAAGACTAGCCAAAGGCTGCGGAGATGGCTCAGTAGAATAAGTGCTTCCCTGGCAAACACAAGAGTCTGAGTTCAATCCCCAGTTCCAGTAAGTACTTATCAACAGCCTACTATGCATCAAGCATTAAATAATGTGTAGTTTGCTTTAGCCTAATTCTGTCCCTTTAAATTATATTTGAGTACAAAGAAAATAGGGCAATCTGTGATTATGCATATATTCATTACAAACTACTACACAAATATTTGGCTCTTAACTATGAGTTAAATGGTATGACATTTCCATGAGAAAATTAATTACTTGAACATGTGTTGTTTAAAATACGTCAAATCACTTATTTGGATGTTGTACATTGCATACAAGTTTTTTTTTTTTTTTTAACAGAGGAGATACAGGAGAAGTAAACATGAAATGTACACTGTATACACTTGAAATGTCACATTCAGCCCAAGGGCTTGTTGCAAGTGAATAATTTGTTGCTGGGCAAGGGCATGGCCTCTGAGAGGTCACAGGATCACAGTGCCAAAGAGGGAGTCATTCTGTGAGGAGTCCCGTGTGGATTCAGAGCTTGTGCCTATTGCTAACTTGTCTATGGAAAGACTACATGTCGTTAAGGACCAAAATGCATAACAGGTATTGTGACATAGGCAGCAGATGTTCAAGTGGGGACAGGCACAAGGGAGGGAGGAGCAGGGCAGGAGAGAGGAGAAAAGGAAAAATATAGAGGAGGAAAGGAGGAAACAGAGGTTTGTAAATGGGGAGAGGAGGAGGAAGAGGGGTTGAAGGGAGGAGGGTAGGGGGTGGGAAAAGAGCCCAAGTGATAGCATGAACAGGAATAAATTCTCCATGAAGAATGGGGTAGTCATGTATATCCAAAATGTACCCATGCAATCTGATTTAAAAAATAAACACTGTGTTTCTTATAAATAGCTATGTGTAGACAATACATAGATTAATCATTTGAAATACCAGGCTGTCACCTGCATTGGTTGGAATTCTAACTTCATAGGAATAAGAAATGAAGATTTATAGTGTGGTCTGGGTACCTACATTCTGACGCTTCACATAGTTTCATTATTCTGAGGGAGAAGGTCTATGTAAAGATCTCTAAGTTATTGTAACAAGTGCCAGTCTAGATAGGTGTACAACACCATAATAAATGGTGGTGCCAGAAAATTACATGTTAAGGGGCCGGGGAGATGGCTCAGTGGAATAAATACTTGCCTGGCAAATGCAAGGGCCTGAGTTCGATCCACAGTTCCACAAAAAAGAAGAAAAAGAAAATTACGTTTTAAAAAGTCAAGTAGTAGGGTCCGAGGCATACACAGATAAAATGAGGGCTCTGTTGTAGGGTGGGGGCACAAATAGAAAAAAATTCTCTGTGGAAGCATATATGCCCTGCTCTCATTGTTGCAGAGCAAATAGACTTAGCCAGGCAATGCGCTGAACCCTGACCCTACGAATATGGGTACGGAGCAAGCGAGGTTCTCCTCACATAAGTTTACCTTGCTGTGGCAAGGTTTCCTTATATCCTCTTTGGGTCTAGGCTCTGAGATTCATCCTCTACAATATCCCAGCATCCCACTGTGCATTCACAAAATGGCATCTGTCCCTCAAGTCACACGATGTACAAATGACTTCATTTCTTTCTAACTGTCTAAGCTTCAAGACAGTTGTTTTTGTGGCTGGAATTCCTTCTGGCACCACATGTGCATTGAGACTGCACATTTTCGGGTGGGTATCAAGGCATGTTTGTTGCTGTGATTCGGGTTCTTCTGCATGTGAAGAGTCCACAGTACTGTACCAGGACGAGTTCAGCAGGAGCAGGGTGCTTGCAGCTGTAGATGGTTTACATCAGAAAGTGGCAAGAAGAATGTTCTGTTCTTGGATACAATCCAGGACTCGAACTATTTCACACCGTGTAGCTGGAGGTCACAGTTTAGTTCAAAACATATGTACAAGTTGGGCGTGAGGCAGCAGGGTTGTTGTGAGTTCGAGACCAGCCTGAGCTACAAACTGAGCATAAGGCCAGCCTGAACTGCATAGTGACACCTTGTTTCAAAAAGACAAAAAAAAAAAAAAAAAAAGATATCTACAGAGGGTGGAAAAGAGAAAGTCATAAAAAATGTTCTCTGCCACAGCAGGGTGGCACACACCTGGAATCCCACCTACTCGGGGCTGAGGCAGGAGGACTGGAAGTTTTGAGCCTATCTCAGGCAATTTAGCAGCACCTTGTCTCAAAAGAAAAAGCACAGGGGATGTAGCTCAGTTTAGTGCTCCCTGGGTTCAATCCCTGGTTCTGAAAAATAAATAGGTAGATAGATAATTGGGTCATTCATGAAGTTTTGGTTTTTTTTTTTTTTGTATTTTAGGAAAAGGTCTATAGGGTGTTCAGGGTCTCACTACTACATCACACTTGTAGTGATCCACCTGTTTACAGCCTCCCAAGAGCTGGGATTACAGGTGCGCCTCACCATGCCCAGCCTCAATTGCCTTCTCAGTGCACCCCGGAGGCCTGCAGGCCTGGGGATTGATTCCCTAGGCCCTTGCACCTGCTTGCAGGTGCTTTAATCCACTGAGCTATTTGGCTGGGCCTCATCAAGTTCTTTAGTTAAAGCAGTAATTTATATACTGAATGTGTCACCCAGAGTGGATCATTTAGCATATCTATCTCTGTAAAGAAAAAAGAAATACATTACTATTTTCTTGATTCCTTATTTAGGGTTAAATCAACAATTAACAAATACATTTCAACTTTAACAACAGCTATGCTTTGAATGTTTGTGTGGACCTCCCAATTCACATTGAAATCCTAACCCCCACGAAGATGCTACGAGGAGGAGAGGCTTTGGGAGGCGGCTAGTTCAAGCATGTGGAGCCCTCAAGAAAGGGATTAGAGACTGAGTGTGGTGGTCCGCACCTGGAATCCCAGCTCTTGGGAGTCTGTGGACAGGAGGATCACTACCAGTCTGATATAGTAGTGGCACCCTTCCTTAAAATACAAAAAAAAACAAAGAAAAGAAAAAAAGAAAGGGACTAAAGCTCCTGCTTAGGTTTCGATTCTAGGCGTGCGGTTCCTGCCCGCGCTTGGGGCGCGCTGTCGCGCTGAGACAGGGATTGAGACTGGAGCTGGTGCCTCACACCTGTAATCCTAGTGCTTGGGAGGCTGAAAACAGGAGGATCAGAGTCTGATCTACATAGTGAGACCCTGAACACTTGGTACTAAATATATGAAAAAAAAAATGGGATTAGAGTTGAGTATGTGTAGGGAGCCCCAGAAGCTGGGATCTCAGTCAAAGGTGTGTGGGTGGGACTAGGCCTCAGTGCCTAAAGCAAACAAGCTACCCCAGTCCTGAGATAAGCATCCTGACTGGTTAATGTTGGCTACCAGTCACTAGGCAACCTTGTGTCACCTGTTACTAACTTTGCAAAAGGTATCAATAAACGCAGGTTTCGTTATGCTGAGGTGCGCATGAATCTTGCCCGTCAGGCGGGTTACCAACCACCTAGCCCAGCTTTTGTCTTCTCATCTTTCTCATTTCTGCCACTGTGTCTTCCTGGGTAGAACCGTTCGCAGTAAGACCAACAGATCCCTACATTTAGCACCTGAGTAAGATTCCCAGTACAAGATAAGTGTGGGCGCAGGAATTGCTTCCAAATAGCTCCAACAAGGCAAGAAAGTTGATTGAGAGGAGCCAGCAGTAGTCCACACAGGTGTGCTGTTATGGGTCGCACAGAATAGGAACCAGATCAGCCAGATTGGAATTTGGAAAGCCATTTATTACTGAGCTAAGGGCACCCCCCCATCACTTCATGCAGGAGAGGACCAAAAGGGGGCTAGCCCAGGAAGCAGGGGGGGGGGTTAAAACCTGGAACCACATTCCATTTGGTAGACAAATTCATTGTCTGACACACAATAAAGCTTTTAGGGTCATTGTGACCGCTACTCAAACTGAATTTCCTGGGGCTTTCTTTTAGTTTCTGGTTATCTTGCACCTAGAGTACTTGCTTGCAGCCTTGCATAGCCCGAGGCTACAATAAGTTAAAGCCCATTTAATTTCTTTTTGAAGTTATCTTTGTAAGATAGCTTTGTTTACAGGAATTGGGGAGGTAAGAATTTTATCTTAGCAAACAGCAAGAAACAGCCACTAGTTACTAAACAACTGAAAACAATGGTGAGTATACATTTTTACACAACAGAAAACAAAATTTACATTTATAGTCTAAAATGCGAGTTGACAGAATACAGTGCACTAGATGTAAAACTTGGGGATGGGGCTCACTAGGGGCAGGAGAGGCTCACTAGGGCCAGAGCAATATAGGAGCACAAAGAGAGGTTTGAGAGAAGCCTGACAGGGAAACATTCGATTGTGTTAAAAAATGGGAAACCCAGTTTCAAAGGCTGTAGATGTTCATAGATGCATATAGATGTTTATAAAAGTGTTCGTTGATTCTTTTGGTTTTTGTATTTGTGCTACTTTCTTTCTTTTTTTTTTTTTTTTTTTGGTCTTTTTGAGACAGGGTCACAGGGTCTCACTATGCAGTTCAGGCTGGCCTTAAACTCACTTTGTAGCTCAGGCTGGTCTCGAACTCACAGCAATCCTCCTGCCTCAGCCTCCTGAGTGCTGGGATTACAGGCATGCGCCATCACACCCGGCTTGTGCTACTTTCTAAGACCACCATAAAGGACTTAGTGTGGAATACTGTTTTAAAATCCAGTTGCAAGTGGGACAAGGAGGAAAGAGCAAAGGTTCAGCAGATAGAGTTTAAACCCTCTAACTTTGCTCAATTAGATAAGGAAGGAAAAAGTTCTTTTTTTTGGTGGTGTTAGGTCTGAGAAGCCCACCGCGTGAAGAAAGACTCCAAGAGACGTCCTCTCATGCAAAAGCAAGGGGATTTTATTACTACGTGCACGTAGGGCGATCTGAACACGCAGGAACAGAGCGCGCCCCCAACGTGGTGGGTGCAATTTTTAAAGGCAAAAACCACAAGATAGGAGGGGGTGCAAGCAAATTACAGAAGCAAATTGCATTGGTTAGTGAGGAGTAACATTTAAAATAATTGGTAGGTTTGAGAATATGGCCTTAAAAGGGAAACTAAGAGGGAATAAAGTGTAACTGAACAATGTGACCTATTTCACAAAAAGATGTTCTCAGGCCTCAAGAATGTCTTTGGGCCGGAGGTGAAGTTTGCTCAAACTGGGCCAGAGGTTTTATGGCCCTACCTATGGTTTCAGGAACTTGGATTACTCAACCCAGTTACAAACCGGTGGGGGTCTCTCTTTGGAGATTTCAAACTT
The DNA here is from genome assembly GCA_004027165.1 of Ctenomys sociabilis. NCBI lineage: Eukaryota > Metazoa > Chordata > Mammalia > Rodentia > Ctenomyidae > Ctenomys > Ctenomys sociabilis. The sequence continues at coordinate 3,101 of PVKA01031485.1, read as the reverse complement.
TTTATAATTCATTTGGGCCCTACAGTGGAACTGGGGATTGAACTCAGGCCCTTGTGCTTGCCAGGCAAGTGCTTATTTTACTGAGCCATGTTCCTTTTAAGTTGCCAGCAGTTGGTTCCAAGTAGCACTGGGCTGCCTGGGGGAGGGGTGCACTGTGCTCAGGTCTTAGGCAGACCCAGCAGGGATTCCCCAGCTGCCTGTGCATCTGTTTTGTCCCATCCAGGCACAGAGGCAGGTGGGTACCACCAACTACAGTCCTGTGCACCTGGTGCTAAGTAGGAGGGTCATGACTGTGTTATCCTTTGGCCTTGGCCCTGGCTATGCGTGCGTTACTGACATCGCAAGTGTTTTAGACTCAAGGGCCAGGGAGATGGCTCAGTGGAATAAGCACCTGGCAAGTGCAAGGGCCTGAGTTCAATCCTCGGTTCTGCCAAAAAAAAAAAAAATTGTTAAACTCAAGATAGTGTCTATGGTTATAATCTGGGCAAAAAATGAAACACTCAGTGGGTTTTAAGGAGCCATAAGCCGCAGTCCCAGCCATGGCAGCTCAGGGAAATTTCGCTGAGTCACAGATCTGGACTTCACCCTCAAGGGAAGTAGACCCATTGTCTTTTATCTGCCCTGCAACTGGTGTTGGAAAAAGCCAGAAGGGCGGGAGAGTCCATGGAGGATTTTCAACATCTGTGCCCCATTTGTCAACTTCTAGTACCTAATAATCCAGGACAAGTTGTGGGTCTTCATAAGTCCATACCTTTTAAAATCTTGAATTGACACACGATGTTGTGACTTATAGCCCTACTGTTCCCTTTACCTTGAGTTTAGTAGAAATGCTGCTAGAACAGACTATGGCCCCAGTGATCAGAAAGAAATAGCTAATGCATGTGTAAAATCCAGGAGATTTATTGTGGAAAATAATTTTTTTTTTTTTTTTTGGTGGAACTGGGACTGAACTCAGGCCCTCGCACTTGCCAGGAAGTGCTTAGTCTACTGAGCCATCTACCCGACTCCAGAAATTTTTTTTTTTGTCATTTTGAGACAGGGTCTCACTATGCAGTTCAATCTGGCCTTAAACTCACTTTGTAGCTCAGGCTGGTCTCGAACTCACAACAATCCTCTTGCCTCAGCCTCCCGGGTGCTGGAATTACAGGCCTGCGCCACCATGCCCGGCCCCCCATTTTTTTTTAGAGGTAAAGATTTATTGTCCTCATGAAAGAATATTAAAAGGTGCATTTCCAGGCCAGACAAGTGGGCTGCAGGCAGTAGAGGTGAGCAAGGAGCTGGGTGGACCTGAAGGTGGACAGGGTTGAGTACGGTGGGCATACAAGCAAGTCGCTGCTAATGGAGGCTCTTGCGAGTTACTGGAGGTTTCAGTCCATACTCAGCTAGTTCCAAGGAAGAGCGACACATGGCAGAGAGCAGTAGTTCATAGAGGCAGAAGACGGAAAAACAGCAGGAGCAGCGGAAATTTGTTTAAATATTGCAGGGAAACAGGCTGCTGAAAACCTGAGGTTCACTACTTAGCCATTACAAAAGATTTGCTAATTGCAAAGGGTGCTTTTCGAGCATAAACAATCAACTCACCTTTGCATTGCAAATATATGAGCAAACTAAGATAGCTGCAATTAAGGCCTGGAGAGAACTCCTTTGTAACACAAAAGAGAAACATTCTTTAACTTGGCTTCTATCCGGCCAGGCCCTGATGCACCTTTACAAGATTTTGCTGCAGTTTGTTGCAAACTAGAGGATTAGCAGTGATGGAGAAGCTAGCAAATAGTTCAACAACTGGCCTTTGAAAATGCAAATAAATGGTATAAAGAGGCTTTAACAGCCCAGAAAAAGGGGGCTATATTTCCTGAGAGGATTCAGATTTGTGTAGATATTGGCTCCTCTTACGGATATTGGCTCTTCATACATATAGGTGGCCACCTTGGCAGCAGCTATTATTCAGGTTATTCATCCACTGTCAAAGGGAGGAAAGTAAGATTGTTTGTTTCCATTGGGGAGATGAGGGACATTTAGCCCGAAACTGCTCTGCATCAAAGAGAACACAGCCTTGGGACTGGGAGATAGCTCAGTATAATAAACGCTTCCTTGGCAAGCCCAAGGGCCTAAGTTCAATCCTCGGTTCCTTTAAAAAAAAAGAGAGAGAGAGAGAGCGAACACAGCCTTTATCTATCTCTTCAATAAAACCTTCCAGCCCATCTACTAGATGTTGATGAGGGTACCACTGGGCAAGTGACTAGATCTGAAACTGATGTGGGAGGCCGACCCATTCAGGGAAACTTCCAATGGGGCCCTCCTCAGCCCCATCAAACAATGGGGGCGCTTTCCCCTCCCCTGCCACAAGCATCTTTGACCTTCGGGGAGCAACAACTAATAGTGGAGGCTTGGACAACAGTTCCTCCTCCAGATTCCTACTGCGAGGATGTGGGGCCCCAAATTATTCCTACTGCAGTCTAGGGGGTACCTATTCAGGGTCCAATGGGAATCTTGCTAGGCTGTAGCAGTCAAATGCAAGTGTAGATGGCCTCCAGCTAAGACATACAAAGGGCCATTCCTCCAGGAACTGTTTAGCAGAAAAGCAGGAAGGAGAGTGGTTGTCTCCATTACAATTGACACTAAAAGAAAAGTTTTTGCATTTTCCCCTTAAGGTGATTAGAGTAAGAATGCTATTTCCATCCTAAAGATGAAAACAATGTGTTTTAATAAAAAAAAAAAAGTTGGAAGATGACTTACAGTAATGGGGGCTATTTTATTTATTTATTTATTTTTGGCAGAACCGGGGGTTGAACCCAGGCCCTTGAGCTTGCCAGGGAAGCACTTATTCTACTGAGCCATTTCCCTGGCCCCTAATGGGGCTATTTTAAAAATTCTTTAAAAATTCCTTTAATTCCTAATAAGGTTGATTGCTTGTTTTACAGCCCTAAATTAAAATTGGTATAAAAAAAAAGAGGCTTTGATATTTTACAAACAAATATTGAAATTTGGAGTACAACCTAAAAGCAGTGTGGGCGGCCTGGGATACAGTGACAAAAGTGCCTGCCTTACATGTGTGAGGTCCCAAGTTCAATTCCCAGTTCTGCACACACATTTAAAAAAAA
>PVKA01031484.1:0-26234 GCA_004027165.1 Ctenomys sociabilis | reverse complement strand
AATGTATAAAAATGAAGTATACATCGTGAGCCCATAATATTAAGCTGAGCTGTAAATGGATATGGTCGACAATTTCTTTGAATAACTCCCTATGGTTGCAGAATGCTGGACTGTGTTGGATTGTGGTGTCGAGTTCAAGAACCTAAGGTAGTTGAATGTCAATGGAGTGCCCACTTTTGACAGGTGTAGAGAAAGGAAGTGTTGTAGAAAGAAAAAATCAGGATGTGTGTGTATAGACAGTACAGTTGGGATAGATAACGCTGTGCTTCTACATAATTCTATGAGAGGCAAGATCTGCACTAATGGTGGTTGGACAGGATATTATGTCGGCTTTTAGTGCTATGGTCATCTACTAGGTAAATAATTATTGAATCTTTGATATAATTCAGCTATAAAAAAACCTGTAAATATAATTTCATGTATGCACCTTGTACAATATGAAAACGTTATGAAAACAGTTTGCAATGTATTAATTCATCGACTCTGTATGGTAAAGGTGTCTTGAAACTGTCTGATTGACATTTGTATTTTAATAAAATAAAAATAAATGGAAAAAAAATACTTACTTCAGGAATATTTACGCTCACAGAATAGAAGACATAGAAGAAATGGATATATTCCTAGAAAGGTACAAATAACCAAAACTGAATCAAGAAAGTATAAGAACTTTCAATAAGCCAATAACAGCCAACGAAATATGAAACGTAATGAAATACCTACCGCCAAAGAAAAGTCCAGGGCCTGATGGATTCACAGCTGAATTCTACAAGAAATTTATAGAAGATATAATCCCCACACTCCACAAACTCTTCCATGAAGTTGAAAAGGAAAAGTCCTCCCGAAATCATTTCTGGAGGCAAGTATAATACTCATTCCAAAACCAGGGACAGACACAACCAAAAAGAAGAACTACAGGCCAATCTCCCTCAGGAACATAGATGCAAAAATACTCAACAAAATCCTGGCAAATAGAATACATCAATCATCAAGAAGATCATACACCATGACCAGGTAGGATTCATCTCAGGGATGCAAGGATGGTTCAATATTTGAAAATCTATAAATGTAATACACTATATTTTTAGACTGAAATCTAAAAACGTTATGATCACCTCAATTGATGCAGAGAAAGCCTTTAACAAAGTCCAACACTCATTCATGTTCAACATCCTACACAAAATTGGAATAGATGGACTCTATCTTAACTTGATAAAAGCTATCTATGACAACCCAAAAGCTCATAAACTGAAATCTTTTACTCTTAAATTAGGTATAAGACAGGGATGTCCTCTATTGCCCCTCCTATTCAATATAGTCTTAGAATCCTTAGTAACACCCATTAGAAAAGAGGGAGAAATAAAGGGAATCTGAATAGGTAAAGAAGAAGTTAAATTATCACTATTTTCAGACGACATGATACTTTATTTGGAAGACCCCACCAAATTTTTTTTTGTTTTTCTTATTGAACTACAAATGTCAATCAGACAGTTTCAAGACACCTTAACAATACAGATTCAATAAATTAATACATTGCAAACTGTTTTCATATTAGTTTGGTATTGTACAAGGTGCATACATGATATTATATTTACAGATATTATTTTAGCAGATATCTCTTATAAGTGAATTAAGAGTGTAGCTGCTTACTTATCTTATTTTTTATACCTGAATTATATCAAAAATTCAATAATTATTTTCCTAGTGGATGATCATGGTACTAGAAGCCGACATAATATCCTGTCCAACCACCATTAGTGCAGATCTTGCCTCTCATAGAATTATGTAGAAGTACAGCGTTATCTATCCCAACTGTACTGTCTATACACACACATCATGATTATTTCTTTCTAACCCCCTTCCTTTGTCTACACCTGTCAAAGGTGAGCACTCCATTTTCATTCAACTAACTTAGGTGCTTGAACTCAACACCACAATCCAACACAGTTCAACATTCCACAACAATAGTGAGTTATTCAAAGAAGTTTCGACCATAGCCATTTACAGCTCAGCTTAATATTATGGCCCCACGATGTATACTTCATTTTTATACTTTTCTGCTAATCGTGTAGTTTTGTGGTTAGTCAACATTGTATTATAGGAATAAATGTCACCTGGTTATAGTTTACAGGAGATTAACATGCAATTGAATTCAATTTGCTAGTATTTTCTTTAGAATACTCTCTTCAATATTAGGCAGAGACATTTCTCTATAATTTTTGTATAGTTTCTGTTTTCATGGCAATATTTCCTTATAAAATGGCTAGATTTTTGTCCTATTTTTCAAAAATTTTGATAATGAAGATACATGTTAATTCTTCTTAGTTTAAATAAGAATTAATTAGTACCAACAGTTTAGTTGGTAGTATTTACAGTGAAGCCATGTAATCTTGGGATTTTCTTGTTTGAAATAATTTTGATTATCATTTATAACATTACTTACATATCTTTTCAAATTTTTTATTTATTTAGGATTCAATATTAGAAACTTATAACTGTTCAAGAATATTTCATTTCACATAGGTTATCTAGTTAATAAGATATGATTGCATATTACATTCCATTTTCTTCCCATAAATTCAGCTGTGACATTCCCCATGTTTCTGATATTGGTAGAGTCTTCACTACCAATGAAGAGGCTTATAATTTTTTTTTTATATTTTCTTTTCTTTCCTGACTTTGTTCCTTCCCTCCTTTCCTCCATCCCTCTGTCCCTCCCTCCCTCCCTCCCTTCCTTCCTTCCTTCCTTCCTTCCTTCCTTCCTTCCTTTCTTCCTTCCTTCCTTCCTTCTTTGATTTAAAAGTACTGGGGATTTAAGGCAGGTTTTTGAAGAGACTTACATTCTAAACCTCTTAAATATTTGTAATTTGAGACAGGATCTTTATAAGTCACTGACTTGCTTGGTCTGGGTTCAAACTAAATTCTCCTGTCTCGGCCTCCTGAAGTGCTGGGATTGAAGGCATATACCACCACACTCAACTTGATTTGCCAATATGAATCTGTTTCAAGAAACATAAGCTGGTTTCACTGATTTTCTCTAATCATTTTGTACTCTGGATCCCATTTACTTAATTAACGTTTGTTTTCTTTTCTTTTTATTTTCTGGTGTATTTCTTTTTTTTTTTTTCATTTATTTTTATTTTATTAAAATACAAATGTCAATCAAACAGTTTCAAGACACCTTAACCATACAGAGTCGATGAATTAATACATTGCAAACTGTTTTCATAACGTTTTGGTATTGTACAAGGTGCATACATGATATTATATTTACAGGTATTATTTTAGCAGATATCTCTTATAAGTGAATTAAGAGTGTAGTTGCTTACTTATCTTATTTTTTTATACCTGAATTATATAACATTTGTTTTCTTTCAGAATTTAAATACAATATCTAATTACCTTCAGCAACATTTCAGGTGAGAAATCCCTTAATAATCTCATTGAAGTTCCCTTCTCCAGGAGAGGGTTCTTTTTGGTGCTTCGAAGATTTTTGCTTTGTTTTTTAACATTCAACAGTCTCCTCTAACATGTCTTGACATAGGTTTCTTTACATTTTGAATTTTCCTGTTCTTGCATTTACATGTCCATTGTTTCATAAAATGTGAGAAATTGCTAGCTGTCATTTTTAAACAAGTTCTTTTACTTAGACACTCATGCTTAATATACAATACCTCTTCATTCTGTTCCACAAATCTCTTCTTATTTTTTTTAATTTTGGTTCTATTGATTTTCTGATCTCAGATGATCTGTTTTCAAATTTGCTTATTCTTTTCTTTTGACAACGTGAATCTGCTGTTCAAACCTGCTAGTTAATTTTTCAGTTGTATTAATTTTTCAGCTCAAGATCATGGTTTTTAAATACATGCTATCCTTGATTACATCCTCATTTTGTCTAATTATCATTGTCCTGACTTTGTATACTTCTGTCTGTACTTTCCTGTATCATTTATATATGTTTAAGAAAGTTGTTTCTAAAATTTTGTTAAGTAAGTCATAAATCAGTATTTCTATAGGGACAGTTTCTGGACATTTATTTTGTTTTTTTAATAAAGCATGTATTTGTGCTTCTTTGTATATTATGTGGTAATTTGTTGCAAATTAGAAAACACAGCCACATCTCTGAGACTTTTCCCACTATGCAAAAGGTCTTTCATCACTCCACTATAGATTCTTTAAATTCTCACAAACCTTTTAAAAGATGAATTTTCTCTGGTACTGTTCATGTGCTTATAGTCCAGCTCACATCATACAAAACAGTGTTTATGTATATTAATCACTATGACTATCATTCATCATTTTCAGAGCCTTGTTGTTTTATTATATTCTTGTGTGTGTAATTGTTTACCCTCAAATTCCCATGGGAACATAATATACATTTGTACCTAACACTGTTTTAAGACATCTCTAAACTGATATCCAAATTGCTTTCATTTTGAGTTTTGCCCAATGTGAAATAAATCCCTCAAGCAGCATTTGAACAGAAGTGTTGCAAATAAATTTTTCTCTTTTCCTTCCACTCTCAGAAAGATATCAGAAAGTGAGTGGCTTCCTCACAATTTTGCAGTGCTACAGCAAGGAGGAAAATGTTTCAACATTTCTAATAGCTTTGAAGTCATCTTTTTCTTGATTCTGCCTTCACTTGGTTGCTAAAATCTCCTCAGTATATGCAAGTGTGTGAAGCTTACACAAATACTATGAATACAGTTCATTCATAGCTGGAGTATTTCTGTGAGAGAACAGTGTTCTTTTTTTGTTTTGTTTTGCTTTTAGGGAAGTCTACTTGGTGTTCCAGGGTCTCACTACTAAATCAGACTCATAGTGATGCACCTGTTTACAGACTCCCAAGAGCTGAGATTACAGGTGTATGCCACCATGCCCATTCTCCAGAACAATGCTCTTGAACTTACCAATTCAACATCTTGTTTGAGCCAGAGAAAAAACTCCAGTAAAACTGTCAACTGAGAAGATATAACAAAGGAGAACTTTATTGCTTAAATGATTGCCATTAAAAAGACAAATTCTTTGGAAGTGGACAATAAAAGAAGATATTCTGAAGCCATCATGTGAAATGTCAGGATTCCACCATTTGTAGTCTCAAAATTACAGTGGTGAAAGATTTTGCTTCAAAAGAGAGTTCCAATGCAACATTTACTCAAAGGTGTAGGCCTATATAATTTGTTATTCTAGATTGGATTCATAGTGCTCAGCACTCCAGGGATTGTACCCCCTACAGCCAAAGAGAAGAAATCTTGTGTACTGCTTCAGCTAGTGGTAGACCACATGGAGCTGATTTTAAGTCCATGCAAAATAAAAGTTTCCCAGTATTTTTGTACTTTCAAGGAGCAGTTAATGTTTAATTTTATTCTTTTTCTTTTTTCTCCAATTTTGCATGTTTTATCTGGTAATCTAAACAACTATTATGAAGATAATATTATGTAATGCAACAACCACTGTTGTATTTCTATTATTTTGTTTAATACAATTATGTATTGGTTGTAAACTTTTTTCTTTGACCATTTTGTATTCTCTTTAAAGAAATACAAGAGTTATGGAGTCAGTAAGACTTCACCCCAAATTTCAGAAGAGGTCACTATGCCCATATTAAACTACAGTGTGACACAGCAAGTGTGAAGCCAAAAGTGCAGTAAAGACTTTGAAAGGATACAGGAGCCAGGGACATGGACTGTTTGAGGAAATCTTCAAGGAGTGAGCAAAACTGGCAAAAGAGGAAAGCAACAAAGTGCTACAAGCACTTCTAGTGTCTGTCTCAGTTACTTTTCTCTCCTTGATGGGACAAAATTCCTGACACCCAGAATTAAAGAAGGAGGGGATTATTAGGATCACAGCTTGTGGAGGTTTCAATCCATACTCAGCTGGCTACAAGACAGAGTAACACATCCCAGAGGGTAGCAGTTCATGGTAGTGAAAAATAGCAAAGTGCAAAAGCAAAAATCCAGGAGCAGTGGTGGCATCAGCAACAGCAGAGGCAGAAAGCAAGCCTCTCTCTCTTCCTTACACGGCATCCAGGCTACTTGCCCAAGAGTGGGTGTAGTGCTCACACCCACAATCCCAGCACTGGACCACGAATTAATCACAACCTCTAGACATCTACCCCATGAGGATTTGTGAGGACACCTAGACACAAATCATAACACTGTCATAGGGGCAGAGCCACCCAAGTCCTTTGGAGTTCAAATCATGTTACAGATTTTCCCACAATACTAGAAATAGAAATATGAAAGATAGCTTTATCTTGTGGCTGATTGAGTTTCAAAAATTTATTTATGTATTTGATACAGGATCTCACTACACAGCTTGAACTCATAGTGATACTCCTACCTGAGCCTCCCCAGCGCTGGAATTACAGGTGCCTGTCACCATTCCTGCAATACCAAGGATCAAACCCAGGTCCTTGCACTTGCCAGGCAAATGCTTAGATGAGCTGTCTCCCCCACCAAGAATTTATTGTTTGTCCTGATGCATTTTGGTCTTGTCTTGATATCCTTCCTTTCTATCTCTATTTCTAACTTTTGGATTTGGAGTGTTTATATTGTGGCATTGTATGCTGAAAGTGTTTAACTTTTGACAATGGCTCATGGCTCGAAATTTGCCTTAAATCTCAGGGGACATTTTTTTTTGAAGGAAGGAAAGGTTTATTTAGCTCACAGTTACTGGAGGTTTCTGTCCGTATTCAGCTGGGTCCAAGGCAGTGCAGCACATAGAAGAGAGCAACCTTTCATGGTGGCAGCAGAAAGCAAGAGCACAAAAGGAGGGTAGCAGCAATTCAAGCTGCCAACTTCTCTTCTTACCTTACACTATAATGCAAGTTACCTGCCCCAGGGCAGGTGCAGCATCCACACCCACAGTAATCAATTACAAACTCCAGAAGCTGCCCGAAGACTACAGGAGGCCTTGGGGGGACACCTATACACAAACCATGACATTCCACCCCTGGACCCCCAAGGACTCATGCACATGCCTTTATGCAAAAGCCATTCTAAGCTCGCATGGTGGCGCAGGCCTGTAATCCCAGCACTTGAGAGGCTGAGGCAGAAGGATTGTGGTGAGTTCGAGACCAGCCTGAGCTACAAAGTGAGCTTAAGGCCCATTCTAGTCAATCACCAAGAATTGCCAAAGTCTCCACAGTTTCAGCATTGCTTAAAAGTCTAAGTCCCAAGTCTTCTCCAATATCCAAGGCAAACTCTCAACAGTGAGCCCCTGTACAAATGAAAACTTAAACACTTGCAACATTCAAAGGCACAAGACAAACATTACCATTCCAAAAGGTACACACAGCAGGATACAAACAGTTGGGACCAAAACAAGTCCGAAGTCCAAAAGGGCAACTGTTAAACCCTGTACTTCCCTATGGACCACACAAAGCACCCTGTAATGAGTTTGAGCTCCAAAAGCCTTACATGGCTCCACCCCTATGGCACTCTCTGCTATGCTGCTTTTCCTTGGAGTCAGCAAACTAAGGAATGAGTCCTGTACAAATCATGAGCTAAAATAAACTTTTTGTTCCTTGACAGTATTATGTTCCAACAATGAGAAAGTAACTATGACAGTGTGTGCCTCAAAAAATGATAAAAATAGGAGGTTTAGAACAATAATCAAAGAACTTGTTTTATCATGTAAGAAGAGTTAGAAAGTACTCATGACAAGGTTGTTATTATTTTGCTTATTCTCTGCCAAGCAAAAGAAAACATCCTGCTGTTATTTTTACAATGCTAATATTCTCATTTTCTCTTTCATTATATTTCTCATTTGGCCTTAGCTTAAAACAAGAACAACTGGTTTTACACATTAAATTCAACTACTTCTGAAATAAATTACTTTGTTTTCTTATAAGGTCAAGATTAATAATGTATTAATTTTTTAAAAAAATATTAGCTTTTTTGTCAAGGAAAATGTTAAACCAAGCAGAGATGTTAAGCATATCACTTATTGAACCCTATTAATCTTGATTAAAACAATTTAAACAAACTTCATGAGTATATTTCCAGTTTATTTGCCTGTACCCAATTTTACCCAGAGAAATACAGGAAACTCTGATTCTCAGCCTCATATGTAAGTTCTGTGTCAATATGTCCTTTGCATATTGTAGAGTAAAATTTGATGCTGCATAATTGTTTATATCTTATATATCCCTACTGTTTAAAAACTATCAGTTAGGGGCCTGTGATAGCTGAGAAGACTAAAGCATCTGCTTAGGCAAGCTTAGGCAAATGCAGGGACTACACTGCTATGATTTGTGTGTATTTATCTCTCCAAAGCCTCATGCAGTCATTGAGGCAGACTTCTATAGTTGTGATTAATTCATGATACAAGGCTGGGATTATGGGTCTCTGTACTGCTGGGATTATGGATGTGAGTGCCACACCCCACTTGGGGCTGATAGCCTGAATGTAACATAAGAGAGACAGACTCACTCTTTTTTGCCATTGTTTCTGCCACTCCTCCCTTTGTTCTTGTTCTTTGCTGCCACCATGAACTATAGCCCTCTGCCAGTCTGCCTTGGAGCCAGCTGGGTATGGACTGAAACCTCCATTAACTGTGAACTAAATAAACCTCTCCTTCCTTCATTTTGGGGGTCTGGTATTTGTCCCAGCAATGAGAGAAGAGTAACTGAGAGAGCGCTTTGATCTCAGGCACCCATGTCATGCCAGCCCTGCTCCCAGGGCTGGCGAAGCTAGTCTGAGTCCAAGTGCAAGGGTGTACGCCTGTAATACCAGTGCTGGGAAGGCTCAAAGAAGGAGAATCACTATTCCTAGCTCCACAGTGAAACACTGCAGCAATCAAATGCATAAAGAAAAAGTATCAGTTAAATGCAATCAGATACTGATGAATGAACAACCACATTGTAGTGGATAAAAATATGTATTTGTACATACAAATCAGGTAGGCCAGACACACAGCTACCCTCTCCCAGCTCAATGAGAAAAAATACCTGCACCAATAGTGCTTAGACAAGACACTACACCCAAAGATCGGTATTCCACTGCCATTCAGATGTTGTAGGTGTGTGGGTTCAGCGAAGTAATCCAAAGTGGTCTGGTGGACCATAGTAGTGGTGGGTTATCCACGGGACTGGCAATGTCAGAAACTGACTTGAGTCATTTACTGTGAAGACAACAATATGCAATATGTTAACTCTTGTAACTGTCTTACTGACCTATTTTGAAACTATTTCACTGCTATTTCTTTCTCAATAAAATTAATTTAAAAAATAAATGTAATCAGGTAAAAGAATAGTTTTGTACAGAAGAAAAATTTTAAAATATTTAAATATGTACACTGAAAGAGATATTTGAAATTTCCAAATGATGTTTGTGTCCTAATTAAATATGATTCTTTATATTTGTAGTCACGTGTTTGACTTCTGTTTCTTTTCTCCTATGTAAGTCCAGAAGGGACTTCATGCAGCTGGCTACCACAGACCACTATCATTTCTTTGCCTAATAAAGACATCTTGAATAGGGGTCCAGAATCAATTCCAAAAATTATTTTTTTCTGGCTTACTCTATCATAATTGCATAGTTCATTTTCTTAAAATGTACAAAATAAACTATGCCTAATATTCTTATTTAATGTTTATTCAAAATCCTGACAGTAATTTTTTTCTCACACAAATTTTATGATTTTAAACATTTGTCCTCACTGTTGATTATGTCATATATAATACAGATAAATGTTCTGGCATGGAAAAGATGTTCAAATGAGTGAATGAATAAAAAAGTTAATTTATTTCAGTATTTTTATTTTTAATTATCTTTTATTTTTAAGAGAATAAAAATTAGAATTAAAACAGGAAATTTACAAGTGATATACAATTTCACTTAAAGTAATATGAATTTCACAGTATTTGTTATAATAGTGTTGTCTTCCAACCAGTTATTCATATTGCCAGATATAAGAATGTAACATTGGAAGAAGAAAGAAAAAAAGAAAGAAATGTACAATTAATTAAGAAGTACAAACAGTTGAAAAAGGAGACAAAAAAAATTAAATACTAATTATTACTTTCTATAGACCAGCAGAAATGCACAGTATAGTTGTCCAAACTATTCTGCTTATGTACGTAAATATTTTTCCGCCACTCCCTTCTCAACTCAATAACTCTTTTCTTTACAATAAGTTAATTCCCTTTTACAAGTATATATTATACCCTTCAGATTCCATTTTAATATGCAGGACTTTCTTTCCATGTCCTGAACCTATACAATATACTAATTGGACTATGTCCCCAAAGTAAACTTTACCAACATTAAATCAAAGTTTTCTTATAATATTCCAGCAACAACTGAACTGAGGTTCTCCTTCAACAGTCTTATTGTCTTTCCTATAATAATTTAGGTGACATAATTTATTTTACATCAGGCTTTTGTATCCACACTTATATTTATATAAACTATATTTTGTAAGTAGCACATAATGAATCATACTCATGTAATCTGACTATGAACTAAAGACAACAACAAATCAATAATTCTTTTGTCCCACTAAAATTTGTTGTTATTATTTTAAGCAGAAACTCTCTTCACATCATGAAGAGTACTTTCAGTGTGTCCAACATTTGCAGAGGTATATACTTGTATGCATTGTTTCCTGAAAATATGTTAAATTTATGCATAGCTAATAGTCACACTGTGATTAGAGGCACTCGTAAGGTAATATTCTTCCAAAACTTTTCGTTCACATATTACCTAATTCTATAGAAAGTAAAGATGTTGTCCAACAATTTATGGAAAATAGTTAAAAAGATTCCCCTTCTCAACTCTTATTCAATAACCTGAAGCACTGGGAAACACATACTTGTTAAGTTCAGCTAAGATCACTTCCCTAATATGTTTAATTTTCACTATAGAGAATAAAACCTATAAATTGTATAATAAATGCACTTTAATCATTTTCCAGTTTCCAGTTTATAACCTCTGATTTGGACTACTTCAATGGCTGAGATTATTGATTAACAGCCCCAATTCATCAAACATGTAAGCCACTAAAAGAAGCAAGACTTGCTTCTTTAAAAAACAAAAAAAAAAGGAAATACAACAACTGGACAGCATAAGCCTTAAGAAATCCTTGCCATATTGAACATTTTCTTGATTTAACCTGCTAGTTTACACATGGTGAGCCTTGTTCTTTCATCAAAAACTCAAGCAGGTTGGACAGGGTATCTTTTCTCTCTTTTATCTATTCTGATCTTCAATTTAAAACAACAGAAACCTGTTCTCTGAAGGTTACCATTTTTTAAAAATCTTCGTGAAATCAGACTATCATTATAAAAATATCTGAAATCCTGAAGAAAAATTAGTATGAAATCAATGAGCAAATTTCACTCTTCTTTTCCATCTGTTGTTAATATATATAGATATGTAATAAACAAAAAATGAAGGCATACCTCAGCTATAATTTCATTTTCTAGGAAGCTCTCCAGAAATGTAGAAAAAAATAGGAACATTAACCAGATAAAAATTATGGTAACGAAACTAATTTCTACAATTTTCATTTGATAATGTGAGAAACATTGTGCTGCTATAAACATAGGTATACATATATCTCTATGATACAGTGTTAAAACTTACATGTTAAAGATAGACAATTTAACATCAAATATCCTTGTCTCTATGTGAAGAAAACCTTTCAAACCTGCAAGTACATTAAATGCTTTAAATCCCCTGTGAAACAAACAGGTTTTATAAATTATATGCTTATATCATATTTTTTCCTTTTTGCCACACCAGGGATTGAATTAAGGACCTTGTGCTTGCCAGGCAAGCACTTATTCTACTGAGCTATCTCCCTGGTCTCTCATATTTTAGATTATAAATTACATTATTACATGTTATGTATAATATATATGTTTATACAACCATAAGCATATACCATATAATTTTATATTGTATATTAATATACTCCAGCAGTGAAAAACTATGAAATCCATACTGAGTTAACTTAAATTTCAAGTGATATATGTGTACCTATGTTTATAGCACCACAATTTGTGATAGCAAAATCTTGGAAACAACCAAGATGTCCATCACATGAGGAATGGCTGAAAAAGATGTGGTATTTCTATATAATGGAGTATTACTCAGCTATTAAGAACCATATGCTTGAAGCATTTATATTGAAGTGGATGCCACTTGAACATATACTCATAAGTGAAATAAACCAGACACACATGTGTAAATATCGTATAGTCTCCCTAGTATAAGAAGTGAAAGGAAGAAATACAAATGAAATTGTACAACAACTAAAATCAATTGAGTCAGATAAGGCAAAATGAATGGCATATGCTACAGGATACTAATCAGCTTTGCTTCTGTATGATTAACAACCTAAGTTCACAAATCAGAGTTGGAGAAATAGAAGCGCCACAAGGCCAGCCAACATTTCGGCCCTAGCCTTTCAAGGTCAGCAAAGACTCAGGACATAGGAGAACCTGTACTGCAGCATCATGAAACTCAGGTGAACTCAAAATTTTGTGAACAAGGAGATTATGGAGCCACAGAGGAAAGAGACTGAAGTTCTATAGTGTGCCTGGGGAGAGTCACATGAAGAGAAAACTTTCTCTCAAGCTCTCACAGAGAGCAAACTGGTCAAGCATTGGCCATGACTCATCCACATGGATGACACAGACAAAGGATTTACAGAGTAAGGTACAGGATTACAAAATAAACCCTGAGAGAACTTTGCTGACATCATCAGAAAAAAAAACTACATGTGTTGGTATATAGGTCTTGCTCTATCTAGGTCTTAACCATCCAGCAGTAAAGTATAAAAATGAGGTATACACCGCGGGGCCATAATAATAAGATGAGCTGTAAATGGCTATGGTTAACAACTTCTTCGGATAACTCACTATTGTTGTGTAATGCTGAACTGTGTTGGATTGTGTCATCGAGTTCAGGCACCTAAATTAGTTGAATGACAATGGAGTGCCCATATTTGACAGGTGTAGACAAAGGAAGGGGTGTAGAAAGGAAGAATCGTGATGTGTGTGTATGGACAGTACAGTTGGAATAGATAACACCGTGCTTCTACATAAATCTATGAGAGGCAAGATTTGCACTAATGGTGCTTGGACAGGATATTATGTCGGCTTCTAGTACTATGGACAACCACTAGGAAAATAACAAGGTAGAAAGTATTAATTATTGAATCTTTGATGTAATTCAGGTATAAAAAATAAGACACGTAAACAGCTACACTCTCTTAATTTACTGATAAGGGACATCTGTTATAATAATGTCTGTAAGTATAATATCATGTATGCACCTTCTACGATACCAAAACATTATGAAAAGTTTGCAATGTATTAACTTATCAAATCCATCTTGTCAAGGGATCTTAAAACTGTCTCATTGGTATTTGTACTTCAATAAAATAAAAATAAAAAAATTAAAATTTCAGATTTCTCAGCTTAATTTATAGAGAAACAAACAGCTACCATGAAAGGCTGCAAGAATATTGGCATTTCTGTGCCATCTTACTCAAGCACAAGTATAATTTTAGAATACAATTTTCTCATTATGGAAAAAATTTCAGATGCATTTTAACGTCTTTGTTCATTGATTATTTTCCTTCTGCAGGAAGCATTTAGGTTGTGGCAACCTCATTAGAGGAAATCAGAAGAAATAATTGCTTCATCAGAACAATTCACTAAAAGAAATTCGAAAACTTAAAAAAAAATGATTTTCCTTTGCAAGAACAGATTAAAATAAAAACCATTAAAATGGGAAATTAAATGTTTAGAAAATTTAAATAATGCACCAGTAATTATTATTGTTATCAGAGATACAGACTCCCTAGCTATTTAATTGTAAACAATAAGATATAAAGCTTCTGCCAAAAGCTTTGAGTTATATTTTATTTCTGCAATTGTTCATTTCTGAATGATTACAGAGTTTGAAAGCGAAATTCAAAGACATTTTTAAATGTATATTTTCGGACACATGAGGACCTCCTGAGCAATAATCTTATGGAATACACAATGCCAACACCTGACCCTTATATAGTCAAAAACTAATAGATCATACCAGTAGGATTCATTGAAAACAAGGCTCTATTTTTCTTTCATTTGTGTATTTGGTACAGGGTCTCACTGTGCAGATTAGACACTTAGTGATCCTCCTATTTTCAGCCTCCCCAGCACTGGGATTACAGGCCTGTGCCATCACACCCAGACTAGTTCCCTGGCTCAGTGTGCCCCAAGGGCAGAGCCTGAAAGGCATGTAGGACAGGGCTCAAACTTGCCAAAGCAGGTGCTTTGTCTGCTGTGCTATCTTGCAGGCCCTCAAGGTTCTATTTTGAAGGATAAAGTAGTGAAATAATATTTACTGCATTTTTAAATATCTAAAATACTTTATCTGATTCATGTCAGGTAGATATGCAGGTGTATTGTATATTATTTCTCAGTTATGATAGTCACCTATAATGATCTACAGCCTTTTGTAGGTGGGTTAACAAAGTTAGAAGTCATTTTTATTATTAGAATCTTGGAAGTTTTAATGATATATTGTGCCATTATACCATCATTCTTATTTGAGGACATAGTTTCTTAATTTCCCTTGGAGATCTACAAAATAGCAGATGCCATTCCTGCTCTGCCATATTCCATTGGGTATTTCAATTATTTCCTGTAAGCTATGGCTTTATGGAAATCTTTAACTTTCTACTTGAAGCTTCTCTCTCTTTCCACAGGAAAATGCTTAATTCTAAATCAATGAGGCATAACCAATGATTTTAGGAACACTTCACAACCCTTAATAAATGGAAAGCAATAGAAACATAACTCAGGTACTTTGGATTGAAATAATTATAAAAATGACTCTACATAAATTTCCTGAGATGCCCAGTAAGACTCATACCCAGTTAAGCACAGTGGTAACCTGTCCATAAGAGCTTTCAGATTTCTCTCCATCTTTTACAATGCTCCACTCCCCTACTTATCCTCCCTAAGAACACCTTTTAAATGGTCCATTAGTGCTAAGGTTTTGCCTATGGATGTATACATTCTCTTAGAACAAATGGAGTTTGTTGAAAGCTCCATTCTTCTTAGAGCCTTATTACTTCTGATGGAACAAGGAGTCCAGGGATCCAAAGGAGTATGATTATTCTCAACCACATTCTTATTAAATAGTTGGACTCTGCCCCCACACTTACTCAGAATACTTCACTGCTCACATTTTTGATAGTACAGTACCCAGGCCAAGGGTGTAAACTGAATTAGAGAATATTGATTGAGGCCTCCACATTATTCAAAATGAACTTACGCATAATAAGGGTAGGTAGGGATGGTAGTATCTGCCTATAAACTGAGCACTCTGGTAGCTGAGAAAGGAATATTACAAGCCCCAGCCTAGACCTTGTCTCAGAATAAAAAAATAAAATAAAATGTGTCAGTATACAGCTCACTGTGAAGGCCCTGGGTTCCATCTCCAGTACTTCCAAATGAATAAATACATATTTATATATGTTTATCTCTGACTGCTTCAGTTTCTCATATCTATTCAGTCATTTTCCTATGTTATTTGTACTTTATTTTTTCTGTAGTGTGCATGAATTTTCCTGTTGATAGCTTTGTGCTTTACATGCTTGTTTTCTTTGATTTTTTATTTAATTAATTTTGAGAAAGAAATAGCAATGAGACAGTTTCAAAACAGCTAAGTAGGACAGATACAATAATTTTTTTGGTGGAACTGGGGATTGAACTCAGACCTTTGCACTTGCCAGGGAAGCACTTATTCTACTAAGCCATCTCCCCAAGCCCCAGTTATAGTAATTAATACATGGCATATTGTTATCTTCATAGTAATTTTTCATAGTACAAGATGCATATATGATATCTTGTCTAAACACTATTAGTTCAAAACTTTCACTGAACTAAGAGAAAGTAGCTATATATCTATGCTATTTTATATATATATATATATATATATATATATATATATATATATATATATATGTATTTTTCACTACAAAATTGTCCTTAATTTATGTCCTCCATTTTTTTTTAGTTTTGTCAGAGATGAGTAATCTATATTGTAGGTGCGTGAATTCAGAAGTAATACAACATAGTCCAGTAGCCCATAATACTAGTGGGTTATCCGCAGAACTGGCAATGTCACAAGTTGTTCACTTGAGCTTTTTATAGCTCAGCATATTAATAAGAAAAAAGCCTTGTACTTTTACCACCCAGCCAGCATAACACATTAATGAGCTACATATTAAAACAATACTCAAAGAACACTACACAAAGACCCAAAGTTGGACCACTGAATACCTGTTAGAATAGTTCAAAATCTGAAACAGGGACATCAAATTCTAGTGAGCATGTAGAATGATAAAAACATTTATTGCTAGTGGGAATGCAAAATGGTACTGCTGCTTTGAGAGAGTTTGGAAGTTTGTTATAAAACTAAACAATCTCTTACTATTTGATTGACCAGTTATGCTCACTGTTGTTTACCCAAATGAGTTGAAATATATGACCTCAGAAAAATCTGCATGGGACAATTTATAGCAGATTTATCACTAATTACTAAAACTCTGAAACAACTAAAATGCCCCTTTAAGGTAAATAGGTGAAGAAATTATAATAATACAGATAATGAGTTGTTACTTAACACTAAACATGAGTTATCAAACCATCAAAATAACGGCAGCCTTAAAAGCATATTACTAAGTGAACAAAGACTATTTACATGTACTATATTTGATAGAAGTCTAAATATATATATATATATATAACGTTTTAGTAAAGGCAAAACTGTGGCAACAGTAAAATGATCACAGGTTACCAGGAGTTTGGTGATAGAGAAGGGAGGGATAGAAGGACAGTGGAAAAAGCAGGTAAATAGGTGGAACATAGGCAATATTTATGGTATTAAATTATTCTTTATGGCACTATAGTAGTGGATACAGACCATTATATATTTTGCAAAACCCCTTATTCTATAAAATACAAATCATAACCCTTTGTGACAAGTGGTACACCTTGGTTGGTATTGCTGTGTCGGTGTTGGTTCATAATTGCACAAAATGTACCACTTTGCTGTGAAATACTGATAGTTGGGAAAGCTGAAAAGATAGAAGGGAGTTGATATATGAGAACTTGTTCTAGTTTTTGCATTATGTTGCTGTGAATCTAATTTTTCCTAAAAATAATCTACTAAATTAAAAAATAGAAGCATTCAAGTTTGTAATTTGCAATATTTTATTTATAGGTACTACCAACAAACAATCTGAAAATGCAATTAAGAAAGTGACTTTTGTTATGGTAACATCAATAATAAGATAGCAAATAAGAGGCAATTTAATGAATTTATTAATTACTCCCTTCTTAAGTTTCATCTCTACATTTTTAGCTCCAAAGTACATTGTTTATATTTGTTGTCTCCACTGCTTTTATGTTATCTGAAAGTACCTATTTCAAAATTTAAAAGTTATATTATTCTCAACATAAACTTCATTTTAGTGAGTGCAATTTGCCTTTGAGGAAGTATTATTTCTTTAACTACTCGTGCTTGATCTGGCTGTTGCTCTTATCACTTGTTAACCCACCGTGTCTCTCATGTGGCACCAAGACTTCCACAGTATGGCTGAGCATTCCTTAGTCATATGACTTATTTCTTGCCTCATCTTAATTATAAGAATTTAACATGTACCTCCACTTTCCTGAAATACATTAAACTTATCTAGTGTTTTGTTTGATACAGTTTTTGTTTTCTGAATATGTTCTTTTGTTTGCTGTCCAGTGTCCTTGCACTATTTCAGCTGGGTGTCAAATGCCACTTCTACCTCTAGTTGTCCCCTAGAAAATAGGTTTCTGTCTATTATTTTATATTCTGAAGGCTACTTGTGCTTCTTCCATTGTAGTGTATGATTTTTTAGAACAGATATGCCTGTGTCACTTTATGGATCATTTCTATGTATTCATGTGATTTTTCTATTAGTTTTGCCTACTTTTATAGTTTGTGTGTGAGGCACCAGAGATGTTTATTTCTTGGTTTGTTTTAAATGAGTGTCACTATTTAGTGCAAACTAGCTTTGAACTGGAGGCAATTTTGCCTCAGCCTGCTGTGTACTGGGATTATAGGTGAAGGTCACATTACCCACCTAGTAATCTTTATAACACATCTATTTCTTTCCTTTACTTTTCCAATTTGTTTTTTTTTCCGAACTTTGCAGGCGAAAAATTAGAGAAGAAAAAGGGCTGCAAACACAGCCAACATTTTGGCCAGTGACCTTCACTCAAGGTCAGTGAAGACTTAGTACATAGGAGAACCTGTACTGTAACATCATGTAACTCAGTTGTGTCCCAAATTTTCTGATCAAGGACATTATGAGACCACAGATGAAAATGAATGATGATATAGAGTGTGCCCCAGGAGAGTCACATGAAGAGAGAATATTCTCTCGGGCTTTCACACAGAACAAATTGTTCAGGCAATGGCCATGACTTATCCACATGGCTGACAAAGGATGTAAAAATTATGGTACAAGGTTTCAGGATAAATCCTGAGGGGATTTGACTCGCCTTGTCAGATACAGAAGTTATATATTTCTTTTTATATAGGTCTTGCTTTATCTTGGTCTTAACCATCCAGCAGAAAGGTATAAAAATGATACATAAAAAGTAAAGCCATATTAATATGCTGAGCTGTAAAAGGCTCAAGTCAACAACTTCTGCCATTGCCAGTCCTACTGATAACCACTACTATTTTGGACTACTAATTTGTTTTTTGACACTGACTATGTAGTTCCAATTATAGTCTGCATCAACATTCAGTACTCTTGCCAACCAGTAACATTTCAAAACAAACTTACTTTTTATTCCATGAATTATAATTAATTTGGATAGCATTTTTATTTTTATTTCTTCTTTATAAGAAAGCCATTGATATCTTTGACCCACCTCAAGCCTTATATTTATTTTATTTTTACCTACATGTGTGAATGGCTTCCTAAATAATTTTGTAAGTGATGTTTTCATGTTGCTGTACTAAGATGGATAAAGGTACATTTAGGTGTAAAACACATGAGGAGCCATGTACTTAAGAGCGTGTTTAAATATTAGTTTTATAAGTTGAAATTATCATCAAATATATGCTTATGGGGCCAGGGAGATAGCTGAGTAGAATAAGCACTTCCTGACAAGTGCAAGGGCCTGAGTTCAATCCCCGATTCTGCAAAAAAAAAAAAAAAAAGCAAATATGTGCTTATATGGTAGTTTAAATTAAATTGAACAAGCCTTAAAAAGTGTTGTACCATATAGTCCTAAGGGCCAATTTAAAAAGAACAACTTTACATTATAACATACATAATAGTATACCTTATACAATAGGATGTTATAGTATATATAATAGCATGCAATATATTTCATCATGTTTTATCATGTCTTGTTATATGAGATTATATTATCACTATCTGTAATGAATTAGTTCTTTTATTTCATGAAATGAATGCAGTTTGGGAATGTAGAAGATAAAAATCAGGTACTTTTAAATGTTCAGTCCTACTAGCTCACTTGAAATTTTCTTCACACACTAACACTGTAAATATAATCTTGTAATCTGAATGTGCTCAGTTCTCTTTTTAAAAGTTTACAGTAGGGGATGGAGAAATACTTTAGCAGTCTGAGTGCCTACCTGGCAAGAGCAAGGACCCAGGTTGGATCCCAGGTATTGCATGATGTGCCAGCTCTGAAACTGGTTGTGGTAGTGCACATCTGTGATATCAGTGTTGGGAAAGCTGAGACAGGAGGATCACTATGAGTCAGAGCTATGCAGTGAGACTCAGTACTAAATAAATTAGACAAATAGTAAAAATTAGTATTAAAATTTCATAGTAGATGACTTTTGTTAAAATAAGGATAGAACAAAAGTGGCAATAATTCAGTCATTCCTGTTGAGCTTCTGATTGTGACTAAATGCTTTTATATATGCAGGAAGTACTACAAGTATAACAGTGCATGTGTATATCAATATTCATAAAAAATAAAAAGGAAATTACTGAGTTCTGTGTTGATTAAATTTCCATATAAATCTATAAATGCTCACAAACTTTTCTTGTGGGGAAATGAATATATTGTTAATATATATTATTTCACTGTTTCTTGAAAACACTGAATTAAAATTAAAACTTGACAAATAATTTTAGCATGTATTCTAAAATTCCTTTTTTATTTAAGACTGTCTCTTCTATAATAATTTTAATTATAAAGGTTTAACTATGATACTATGCAGTTATACGATCTTGTTTTGTTTAACTATTTTATTTACTTTATTTCACAGTTAAATTGTTTACTTAAATATTTGCTTAGTTTATTTATTTATTTGTTATTAAATAATAAATATGGGTCACTGCATAGCTCTGACCCATAGTGATCCTCCTGTCTCAGCTTTCCCAACACTGATATCACAGATGTGCACTACTTAGTTTATATATATATATATATATATATTCCTTATTTTCCAATTATGCATTCCTACCCTTAGTAGTTTTGAAGTAAAATTAAGTTATACTTATATTGAAAACTTGTGCTTTTTTTCTGTATTTAGTGCAGTGTCTACAAGGTCTCACTATACAAGACCATCTTATACTGATTCTCCTGTTTTCAGCTTCCCAAGCACTGGGATTACAGGCACACGCCACCACACCCAGTCTCATTTACTGTTTCTGAGCACGCAGGAGATGGGGTTGGCATGGCAGGCTGGGAATCGAACCTCTGACCCCTGCATCTGCCAAAGAAAGCACTTTAATCCACTGAGCTACCTGGCTGGCCCTGTGTACATATTTATTATTAAAATGGAATACTGATTTTTAATTGTAATCCATTAAGGAAAATGCCCATATATCCTCCATTTTTTTTTTTTTTTTTTTTTGCAGTACTGAGGATTGACCTCAGGATCCTGTGCTTGCCAGGTAAGCACTTATTCTACAAAGGTATCTTCCCAGCCCATCCATGATATTCTGAGTTATAGTTGATTAGAGGTTTTTCTCATAAGTTAGGGAAAATTCAACAACTTGTCTAAAAAGAAAATTAATAAGTTTACCAAAATGAAAACACAACTCTTCATATTTTTATAGAAGACATGAACATAGATTCTTTTATATTTAATAATATTGCTTTCCATGTTTTCATAAAAATGATATAAAATATACTGTAACAGTTTTCTGAAGTAATTACTAAAGTAACCCCTAATTGCAGTGATATTCGAGGACTCTAACTGGCCTATAGACATAATTACATTGCTTAGAACTTTTGACTCCACCATAAAGTTTCAGAAGTGTTTTAAAAGTCTTGTTTAAACTATGGGGTGATAAAAGGAATCTGAATTAGATTAAGCAGTGATTTACTACATGTAAATATAATTATCATCTCTTTGATCTTACCTTATGCTTGCATTTCTTTTTTTAATGTATTTAGTACAGGGTTATAGGGTCTACAGGGTCTCACTACATAGATCAGACTCAGTGATTTTTCCTGTTTTCAGCCTCCCAAGTGCACACCACCAAGCCCTGTTCTCAATTGCTGTCTCAGCATGCCCTAGGGGCAGGGCTAGCACAGCACATTGCATTTCTTTATACTCTTTAATTGTCAATATTCAAAACAGTAGTACTACATAAATTTATGTTTACACGAATATTTTCTGATAAATTTTCACTTTCACTGTCAGCATTGATTGTGGTAGTTTATTTTGATAGTATGTTGCTTTGAAATGAGGTGATGAGAATAGTGATATATCTCTGTGATTTTCCTCCTAAAGTACATAAATCCAGATTAATTGTAAACAAAGTATTAGAGAATGCTGATAGAATATCATTGTCATTCTACAGATTACCTGACCATACTTCTTAAAATTGTTAGTCATTGAAAACAAGGACAATCTAAGAAAATGTCACAGATTAGAGAAGAATAAGAAAACTCAAAGAGGAAATGTTGGCTATAAATCAGGGTGAGATTTTCTATAATAGAGGAATATTAACTCTAAAGAACTATAAATAAAATGGGTTTCAGATAATATTAATGTATGAATTTTATTAGTTGTAACAAATGTAATAAAGTTTTGAAAGAAACCTAAGTATTCTCTTCAGAACCTTTCTGCAGTCCTGAAATTGTTCTATTAAAAGTTTATTTTACCATAATTTAAAATATATCTAGGTAGAAACTTCCTTCATTTAACTGTAAAATACAAAAATTTATGAACATAAAGATTATAAGGAACATCTACAAATGTTATAGATTCTATCTTTTATACCGAAATAAGTTTTATTTATTTGAAAGAAAAGTGAAATAAATTCAATATAAAAATTGTTTTAAAATTTTCTAAAGAGAGCTGGGCGTGGTGGTGCATGCCTGTAATCCCAGCACTCTGGAGGCCGAGGCAGGAGGATTGTTGTGAGTTCAAGACCAGCCTGAGCTACAAAGTGAGCTTTTAGGCCAGCCTGAACTGCACAGTGAGACCCTGTCTCAAACACACACACACACAAAAAAAAAATTTTTCTAAAGAAAGGCAATGATATATAAACAACTGATTAAGAATCTCTAACACAGTTATGTGTATGAAACAACACTCAGATGGAAAATGTTTATGTCATAGGATATCACTCTTACTGACTTAACCAACTAAAATACAGAGATACTACAAAACATGGTTATTCCAGTTGAAAAAGAATTGTTTAGGCTTGTGCCATTGTCAGAATTATGTAATGATCCTTCTTTTGCTGTGAAACACCAAATGGCAGATGATAGTGCAGCGGGAGGTGCCAAGGCCCTGGGGACCCAGGCATGGGAGGCCTCAGCGGCTTCCATGGAGGCTTCAGCAGTGGCCTTCGAGGTCGCTGGTGCAGAGGCCTGGCCGGGGCCGGTACTGCAGGGCTCGTGGCAGTTAAGGCCAAGGACCAAGAGTGGATTCCTGTCACCAAGCTGGGCCTGCTGGTCAAAGACATGAAGATCAAGTCCCAGAAGGAAATTTACCTTTTTTTCCTTACCCATCAAGGAATCCGAGATTATTGACTTCATCCCTCAAAGATGAAGTTCTGAAGATTATGGCTATGAAGAAGCAAACTCGTGCTGGCCAGCAGACCAGCTTCAAGGCATTTGTCACCATTGGAGACTATAACAGTCATGCTGGCCTGGGTGTAAAGAGTTCCAAAGAAGTAGCCACTGCCATTTATGGGGCCATTATCCCATCCAAGGTCTCCATTGTCCCCATGAGGAGAGGCTACTGGAGAAACAAGATTGACAAGACCCACACTGTTCCTTCCAAGGAGATGAGCTGATGTAGCTCTGTATTGGTGCATCTGATCCCTGCCCCCAGAGACACTGGCATTGTCTCAGCCCCTGTGCCCAAGAAGCTGCTGCTGATGGCTTGTATTGATGACTGCTACACCTCTGTGAGGGGCTACACTGCTACTCTAAGCAACATTGCTAAGGCCACCTTTGATGCCATCTCCAAGACCTACAGCTTATCTCACCCCTGACTTCTAGAAAGAGACTGTGTTCACCAAGTCTCCCTATCAGGAATTCACTGGCCATCTTGTGAAAACCCACACCAGAGTCTCTGTCCAGGGGACTCAAGCTTCACCAGTATCTATAACATAAAGGGTTTTTTACACAAGAAAAGTAAGACGAATTAAATCTTTAAAAAAATAAGAAATATGTAATGATTATGGGTATGGTAGCTCAAGTCTGGAGTTGCAGCACTGTGAGAGGCTGAGGCAAGAAGATCATAAGATCTTGTCCAACCTAGATAATTTAGCAAATTAGCAAGACCATGTCTCTTATCAAAAAAGGTTAAGAATGCAGTTCAGTACGAAGGCTCTGTGTTAATGTCCAGTGCCACACACATCATATATTGAAGGCTATATAATTTTGGAACCAGAGTAAAAAGATGTGATCATTGTGCTATAGTTCTGAGATTTTGATAAATAAACTGAAATCCTTTATTTTCCATTTCAAAATAAAAATGCAGAGAATCCCACTACTTAAAATAATAGGCAAAAGGGGCACACCAACTCTGAAATTTTCTCTCCTTCCTTCAGACTGCTTTGCTTCCACTACTCACAATCACTCTCATGAAATCTGGAACTGTGATGGAATACTTTGGTGACAGAAAGCCTTCATTTCTTTTCATCATAGACACAGTGACTGAGAGGTTTTGGTACAATCTCAGAGATACAGTGGGAATCTCAGGACTACCAACTAATAGCTTTCCTTGGTGAAGATACTATGATTTGCAAATGTTTCTAAATAAGGAAATTTAATTTAATTCCTATTACATTTATCTGAAGATAAAATTAGCTGTTCTCTTGATGAACACTAGAAATAAGTAACTATGATGTAGGCGATGAGAAAATCATTATTTCTGGTAGGTTACTGCCTTTGATCCATAAATAATTTAAAAATCTAGTAACACAACTTGTAGTAGCTATTAGACTTATAGAACTATACAGAGAGTTAGTTTAATCATTTAGAATATTCCCATCATTGTGCATAGGGTTCATCCTCTGAATATGCTCCATACATGTATATTTTGGTAAATGAAAAAAGGCAGAAATAAAGATACAAAAGGTAATACTTTTTCTATTTAAAATGTGAAGCCTGACTTTCAGGATATTCTACTTCCATGGTAGCAAGAATGCTGGGATACCATTGCTCACCTAACTTCATATTCCAAAGGGGAACAGTATTACTCTGGGTATCATTATGGATGTCTCATCCCCAGGAGGAAACAATATCTTGGAGATAGGGATGATATTACTTCCATATATCCATGTCACATCCAGTCAGCTTAGTAGAACCGCATCATTGCCATGGATTCTTCATAAATCCTGTATTATCTACATTTGGGCCTCAGGTTATTCAGTATCTGGCAGCAACATACTCTACTACTCACTGCCACAAAATACCTGCTTCCTAGTGTGCCAAACACTAAAGAGTCATTGTTGGCAGTCTGAACTAAAGACACCATCTGGATCAATTTTCAAGATATGTTCACAGCAAACCCGTTATCTGTAGAATCACAGATATAATTAACACCACAGCATTCAGCTTGTAATTTTATTTTCAGTGCAGCTGCACTTGCCTTTCCAGCGCTAATTAATATTCTCAGTTTTTCTCAAATATCTGTCATTTATCAGCCTCACTTACTCATATTATACCAGTCTCTGGAGAACAGAAGGATACACTGGGGAAAACAGACAAGATGGGTACTGAAACAAAAGAGCCAGAGCTGGAAAAAAATCATGCCCTTGGGTAGGTAGACCTCTGACAGAATCATGGGACTAAGGACAGCAGAACTATATGTAAATGAGGCATACTTGCAATCTCAAAATTGTATTTGGTTCACATTTTCACATTTCTTCTTTGTGCTTGCTTTTGGGCTTTGGCTACATTCTTCTATATTTTTCTCCTAGAAACATAAAAAGTAAGATAATAAATGAATTAGAGATTTTTAGTTGCCTCAGGTTGTGAGGAAGCAGAATAAAGTAAAATCTAAAGGAGTTCAACTGAAATTCTAGTCCTAGTTCTGTTACCTAGTACCTGTATGAATTTGGGCATATTTTCAAGTTTTGTAAAGGGTAGGCTTTTCATCTGAGAGGTAGACTTAAAAGTCTCTGAATTTTAGTACTGTTGCAATGCAGAGTGAGAGACTCAAAATTATGTCATGCAATCACAATATCCAAATCTATGTAAATGCTTAATCATACAAATGTGATTAAATAAAAATGAGAGCAAACATATATACACACGACGTACACAAAAACACATATGGAATCATGGAAAACTGAAAAAATATGAACATTATCAGAAGATTGATATTAAGCAATCATGTGACACTTGGAGTCTATATTTTCATCTGTCAAAATAATCATTGTGCATTATTCACCATGTACCACTAAAGATGAGTTAAAGGTACAGGGAAAGGTTTAATATACTTTCAACACTAAGATTTTCTGTATTTTATATTTTGCACAATAAATTTTTAAATCTACATTGTATACTCTTTTGTTTCTGCTCATATGCTTAATGTTCCCTTAAAATTTATATGCTAACGTTCTAACCTGTGTAACTCATAATTTAACTATATATAGCAATAGAACCTTTAAAGAAGTAAACTAAAGTGAAGTCATATGTGTGAGCCCTGTGAATAGTGTCCTGACAATAAGTGGTAGTGACAATATAGACATACACGGTAAAAGAAAAAAAAAAAAAAAAA